>SNQJ01S0039264.1:175209-203515 GCA_010110895.2 Picea sitchensis
TGTAGCATATGCTGATGCTGAAACACCACTGTGAGCAGATGCCGAAACACCGCTGTAGCATATGATGAAACAGTGCTGAAACTGAATTTGGCATTTAAATTTAGTAGAAAATTCAGTGAGACTGAAACTGGGTGGGATTTTGAAATATTAACAATTTGTTTTTTCGCTAAATCGCATCTTAGGTAAATTCAAATCTTACTCATCCAACCTTCCGTTTGTGAACCACCAAACATTAATGGAATTAATAATGGATCTATGGAAACGATTTCAAATAAGATCGTGGATCACCACCTAGATATTTTCATTAAGGAAAGTGAATACATCGTCAGTAAAGGTATTTGTAGAATCGATACACTTAAGGTGAATACTGATATTGGAGTTTGAATTCTATTTTGCATTTCTCACAGAACAACAAGTTTTAGCAAGCTAAGAAATTCACACGTTTCCCTATAACAGGTAGCACAGTTCTAAGCTTACTACTATCATGGATCTGTGGAAAATAGATAAAGTGGTTGGTGAAAGCACAAACCCAAACAAAGATGTCCTCTCATACACCTCGCCGAGAGCTGTAGACACCGCAAAAACCTGGACGCAGGTGTTTGATATCCTAAAAAATGAGTTGATTAACTTCCGAGAAGAATCAGACTATGAGGTGACTGAAACTCAAGCGATGAAGCTCAAATATATAGCTCAATCAGAGCCACATAAAATAGTTGCGCGACTGAGGCTCATGCCGTATAATGACATGATAGGCTGGGCCCTGGAAAATGTTAACGTTTCAACCAGGAGCATCCAAAATTCACAGAAAGTTGTTGTTGGGTATTTTCGACCGGAGTATATACAGGTGATGTACAAATTATCCCTAGCTTTCAAACACAGTTACAATGTTTCTTTCCTAACAGAGTTCGATGAATAAGAGTGAACGCAGTATGGGAAGAACTACCTCGACTTAATCAAGGACTGATGAGCTCACCCTAAGAAATTCAGAGTAGACACCCATGGCATATATGCCACTGCATCATTATACATCCATATGTTGTATGTGGCCATGATGTTATGTAGGATTTTCGGGAAACAAAACTCTGCTCACTTCCTGTTATCATGGGTACCGATCATGCATGAAGTTGCAGAAGGGTTTTATTTCAATTGGGCCAAGATATTATCAGACATTTTGGCTAAGGAAATAACAAAGTATCATTCATTGAAAGACAAAGGGAAACTCGCCCCTTTCTACATGTCGGCATACATTATGGATCCTATTTGTTTTATGACATCGTTTCCTTTGATGAGCTAGAGATAGACTCTGACCAATGTCGAGCCCATACATTTCTATCACTCCAATCTATGGTAGGATAAATAAAAGTATTTCTTCTATGAAATATGCAACTATGTGGTGGTGTCGCTGCATATCACTCACTACGGTTGCGTGCATCCCAGGATTTCATAAAAGATCATGACCAACTTAGGGAAAATAACAGACTGGTATATTGAGGAACATTTCTCCTACATCAGGGTTTTTGTGTGTTTAGTTCCCCCACATGCTTTACTAGAGTTTCTACCAGATCAGCTAGTGTGCTGAGAGGTAGCGTATAAAACTGTGACAAGGGGAATCAATAAAGAATTAAAAGCGGCATAGAAAACAGTATGGTCAACTTTCCCTTTACAATTTGGTATGTTCTCATTGTTAGATTTCGGCCACTCAAAAGTGGAGGCCACAACCCTAGAAGATATTAAGTTGGTTGATATTGAGTTCAAGAAGCATGATCCTTAGAATATCATGGAAAACCACCTGGCTCTATACAATCTAAACAGATATGAGCATGAATATTCCCCATGGGATGAAATATCTCGAGGAGTAAGGTCATACCAGGAAGTGTTGAGAAGAGTCTGAACTCTAGTTCCAGATCAATTTGTTGAGTTCAACAATTTCCAAAGAAATGGAAGAAATGGTTTTCCTAAAGTCTTACAGGGAGAAAACCAGACACCTCCATATACACAGGAATTTGTGACTCAGTGTTTATAAACATGAATTTCCAGCAGACAAGACACTCAGGAAAATTTGAATAAAGATAAAGTTTCGACACAGAAGGGGAATACTGCATTGTCAAATCCAACAGGCAATCAAACAAGATCTCAATCCGAAGCTTTTATAAAAAAGGGACAAGATACATCACCATCCACACCAAAAAAATCATCTACCAACACATCTGGGAAAAAACTGTCCACCGAGATAGGTAGCCCTATCAAATCATTAACACCCTTACAGTCAAGCCAAGGAAATCCAAATGTCAAAGTCATATTTATAGAATACCTTACTCCAATTGTTGCAGAATAAATGCCTCCCTCAAACTTATTTTTCAACAAGAAGAGGAGGGCTATAGTTAAAAGGGAAATATATCAAAAGGATGGTGCAATTGTCAAAAGAAACAAAGTGTTGTATGATGGACAAGCCTTCGATGAGACATAATTTGCTATGGAAATGGCAAGCTAATTGTGAGATTTTTCCATGACTAATCGGTCTTCGGTAGGAAATCTCATGGAGAAACTGAAACAGAGGAATCTGTTGGTAAAATAGTTGCAAGACCAGATGATAACCTTGGAAGCAGAGGTGAGAAATCAGATGAATAAATATTTTGAACATATTAGAGCGGGTGACAGACAGGAAATTCAACAACTCAAAACCATCCTTGATGAAAATTCGCAGGCCAATAGAGAATTAGCCACTCATAAAGAAGAACTGATCAAACAAATTCAAGAAAAGGTACATTTGGCTGAAGTTATAGAAGTGGAGATGGAAGATTTCCAAGCTTAGGCATTGGAGGTTCACGAAAAGATGGAATTATCCCAGCAAAACCTTTTTACGAAAGTGGAAGTTGTTCAAAGCTATTATCGGGTGGAAAACCTTTCTCTAAATAACATTTAAATTAAGGAGAGAGAAGCCACCACATATCGAACTACATTCCAGGAGGCCATTTTAATAGCAACAAAGGATGAAGTAGCAAAGGTCCCTCAATTGTCTCTTTCTAAGAAAACGCGAGGAGACATAATCCTGAATACCTGGGAGACAAATCTGGTTGAAAGAAAAGGATTAGCTAGGGAAGTAAATAAATTGTATGAATAAGCATTGTCTTCACTCGACAAAGGGTTATTGGAAATTGAAAGAGATAGTATCTATGAGGCCCTAGGGTAGATTGATATAGCAAAAAATCAACTTAATTCTAAGACAAGCATAGAAGAATCTCGAACGACCATCCAACAATTGAAACAAATAGACCTTATCCATATTAACAAGTGGATAGTAAATCCCAATTTAGAACTACATACCATATCTTTTGAAGCAAGGAAAATACAAGATAGGTTGCCTCATATAGAAAATAAGATGTATATTTTCGAGGCAAATGAAACAACAGAACCTTCCAAGTTAGTAATGCAGTTAGTAAGAAGATGTATCCAGTGAGTTGAACATGATAAAACCAACACATCTAGAAACAAGTGACAAGACCTATAAATTCCATTCACACAGGTCATGATTATATGCCAACTGTTTCCTAGTTGGAGGATATGGAGAAGAAATGTCGGTACCTACAGACGAATAGATCGGGGAAACGCTTATGGAAACTTTGTGTTTTGCATATTGTAATATTTTTCATTTTTTAAATTATGGGAAGTCCAACCATTGGGTTGAGACCATTTTTTATAAATACATATATTAAATACTTATCAAAGGTTGCTTCTTGCCGGATGTAATAGAGAAAAATATCCTTTTGTGAGTATTAATACAAGTGTAGATAGAGATTCCAACTTTTGTGTTGTTTGAGTTATGTGTTTCTCCTATATTCCATATCTCTAGCTTTCTTTATGCTATTCCTTGATAAGCGAGTGTTTGCAATTTAGTACTACTACTACCATAATAACATTAAATCAATTATTTGATAAGAAAACAATTTTTCCTCAGTATTCACTGTAAGTAAATACAAGACCTGTGAGCTACTTAGATCACTGTATCTCATATCCTTTCAAGGGTGCATTCTTTATTTTCTTCTACTGTAAACAAGGTAAGATTCATCTTTCATTGATGCCTCATTTTGTTTAATATTTTTGTAAGCTTCTCCCTTATCATCTGATTTTATAAATTGACTCAGACAATGAAATACAGCCTCTGACCTATTCTGTCATTAATTTCAATTGAGGATTAATTCTTATATAACTAACAAAAGAAAAAGCACCTTTTAAAAACAACCCTTTAGAAACTATGGTAAAGCATGTAGGGGAACTGAACACCCAAAAACCTTGATGTAGGAGAAATGTTCCTCAATATATGAGTCCTCTATTTTCCCCAGGTTGGTCATGATCTTGTCTAAAATCCTGGGAGGCGGGAAACCATAGAGAGCGATGTGCATCGACACCACCACATAGTTGCAGATTTCATAGAAGAAATATTTTTCTTTATCCTCCCACAACTTGGAGTGATAGAAATGTATGGGCTTAGTGTTGGTTGAATTCCATCTCCAGCGCATTAAAGGAAATGGAGTCATAAAACAAATGGAATCCATAATGTATGTCGACATGTATAAATGGGCGGGTTTCCCTTTGGCTTTCAACGACTGATACTCTGTGATTTCCTTGGCCAAATTGTCTGATAATATCTTGGCCCAATTGAAAGAAAAACCTTCTGCAACTTCATGCATGATTGGTTCCCATGATAACAGGAAGTGAGCAGATTTTTATTTCCTGAAAAGACTACATGACATCATGGCCACATACATCATATGGACGTCTAATGATGCAGTGGCATATATGCCATGGGTGTCTACTCTCAATTTTTTAGGGCGAGCCCACCAGTCCTTGATTAAGTCAGGGTAGTTCATTCCATATTGTGTGCACTCTTCTTCGTTGAAATCTGTTAGTAAAGCAACATTGTAACTATGTTTGAAAGTTGGGTATAATGTGTACATCACCTGTATATGCTCCGGTCGGAAACACCCAACAACACCTTTCTATGAATTGTGGATGCTCCTGGTTGAAACGTTAACGTTCTCTAGGGCCCAGCTTATCATTTCATTATATGGCATGAGCCTCGGTCATGCGACTATTTTATGCAACTCTGATTGAGCTATATATTTTAGCTTCGTTGCTTGAGTTTTGATCACCTCATAGCGAGATTCTTCTGGGCAGTTAATCAACTCGTGTTGTAGGATATCAAACACGTGCGTCTAGGTTTTCACAGTGTCTATAGCTCTCGGCGAGGTGTCTGAGAGGACATTTGTGTTTGGGTTCGTTCTTTCACCATCCGCTTTAGCTATTTTCTGCGAAGCCATGATAGTAGTAAGCTTAGAACTGTGCTACCTATTACAGGGAAACGCGGGAATTTCTTAGCTTGCTAAAAATTGTTATTTTGCGAGAAATGAAAAATAGAATTCAAACTCCAATATTGTTATTCACCTTAAGTGTATCGATTTTACGAATACCTTTACTGACAATGTATTCACTTTACTTAATGAAAAGATCTAGGCGATAATCCGCGATCTTATTTGAAATCATTTCCGTAGATCCGTTATTAATGCCATTAATGTTTGGTGGTTTGTGAATAGAAGTTTGGATGAGTAAGATTCAAATTTATGCGAGCTGCGATTTAGCGAAAAATAAATTACATGGTAATCTCATTTAAACCATTAATTAATCATATTTAACTTTAAACCTTTTCAGGTTTTTGGACTTCGGGATATTTGATAATAGCTCTAGATAGGATTCCCAAAACTCTAAATCGTGAAGCGATTAATCATCGAATAATTATCTTTGTTTTTAATTAACCCTGCTTAGTGTTTAAGGTATTTCGGGAGTTCGGACTTCGTGAATTTGGAGTAAGATGAATGGAAAACATTCGAACTCCAAATGTGCAAAGTTACTATTTAAATTTTAATTGGGTTTTAGTTTTTAGGTATTTATCGCTTCGTGCATCGACAAACTAATTTTATTGAATTTTCGACATGTCACTACCCATAGTGATGTGTCAAATCTTAGGAAGGTATACGCTTACAGTAACCAGGATTTTTTGAACACCTCTCGGGTATCAGAACTTTGAAGTTGCGACATGGCGAAATGCCTGAAGCACGAAACTATGAAGTACTTTATAGTGGCTTGACCTATTCATAATCAGGTGGCTCTACAAACTTGGAAAAAAGGAATTGTTCAATTAACACAGGAACCTAATCGACGGTGGACCTCGTGCGTGCCTTAAGGCTAAAAACCAAAATTGATTTATCATTTGGAAACTGACTCTCAGACAGAGTAAAAAGATAGGATAAATCTTCAGGCTTATAATTTTAAATGTGTTCCAACAAGTACTTCCAAATAAATAACATCAACATAAATTTCAATTAATAAAAATATTACCTTGAGTTACCATGATGTAGAGGTTGTGGTTTGTGCTTCCTTTCCATAGTTCGTAAGGAGTTTTGTCATAAATTTTTTTGTGAATTACTCAATTTTGAATGTGAACTGATGTATGCACTGCATGTGTCCAAAAAATATCTGTCAATTTGGGATCCATTAGCATTTTTAGAGACAATTCATGTGTAATTACCATCCATTATGATAATATTCCTTTGTCTCTGAACCACTCTTTGAACCAATCTATGAATCCATGATATCATCCACTATCATATATCTATCCAAACCTACTAAGTGTTCTTACAAATCCATCTCTGTCCATATTGTCCAAGACTCTACTTGCACAACTGTCCATAATGTTGACCCATTTATCACTATATTATCATGAAGTCTTCATTAATCTATCAAACGATACTTCTGCTAACTGATTTCTCTAAATATGTCTTCTCAAACTCTACAAGCTACTTGAAGGATGGTTCTTTGGTCTATCACAACTATCGCATAGACTCCCCCTATCTAATATTCATATTACTTGGGAGTCTATAAGCCGGATGGCTCAGAACAATTTCTGCTCTGATGTGTATTCATCATCATCTTCATTGGTAGATTCATCATCATCTTCATTGGTAGATTCATCATCATCTTCATTGGTAGATTCATTATCTCTCTGAGCTCTGACTTATTTATTTATGTCTGTGGATTCATCTTTCACTACAATGCCTAGAAGTACAATCTCTTGAACCTGTTCCTTATTTACCTTTCCTTCCTTTCTGTCGGTTATTTTCCAAACCTTTATGTATCTCACATCTTTCTTTTTCTTTGTAGAATTTTTTTCATCTTGTTTTATTTCCAATCTTGTGATCTTTGTTACCTGGTCTTTGTTCACCTGTTCTTCCTATTTTCTTATCAATACTTTCTTATATATGATATTAGTATTCTCTTTCATGGAAGTATTGATCATGCTTCTACAATCACTAGCTATGTGTCCATAGTTATGACATTTGTAACACTCAATGTTACATGCGACCACATAGGCACTTCTTTCTTGAACATTTCTTTTATAATCCCTGCAAAATGTAACCTTATGTCCAAAGTTAGTACAATAAAAATAATGACCATAAAATAAATTTTCATACCTGGGAGTGAATGATCTTCTTTGTGGTGTAGTCCTTCTGAATTTTTGCCTTGACCGATCATGATCATGATTGAATCTTCTTTGTGGATTGAACATGGATGGTCTTCTTGAAGATGTATATTCAATAGTTTTCATAGATTTTGGTTGACCATGATTCCTTCCTTTGAGTACTTCTGCATAAATCTTTCTATTTTCTTCATTCTTCTTTTCTAGCAACCTAGAGTGCTTCTCTTCATTCTCTATAAATGATGTGGATGTTTCTGTCTCTTCAACGTTCTTGTTGAGATTGACGATTTTACTTCTCAATGTGACAACTTATTCTTCAATCTTCTCAACCTCTTCTTCTTTCTTATTTATATGAGACTTCATTACTTCTTTTGTTCTTTTTGCTTCTTCAAGCTAGTTTAGATCGTTAGTTCTTTCCTTAATATGATCTGTCAATATCTTCTCTCTCATTTCTTCTTCTTTGTTCTATGCTTCTATGTTGGTTTCCAAACATTTCTTTTGATATTCAATATTTTCTTCGATATTTATGGCTTCTTCTAGGTGAGTTCTTAAGTTCTTGATGACCTATTGGGCTTCTTCAAAAATGTGAACACTTTCCTTTTGTTTCATCAATTATTTCTTGAGTGAATTTTTTTATTCTCTTAGTTCATCTAAATCACTAATCAATTCTTATTCACAATTGTCTTCCTTTTCAATTAGTTTTTCTATCTCATTTCCTTCATGGCATTCTATTTCAAGATGTCCACATTTTTCACAATTAAAACAAAACAACATACCTCTAGTGATTATGTACTCTTCATCTTTTGAATCTGCTTGACATGGTGAACATAATTCTTGTTTATTTGTATCTACATCTTCTTTGACATTTTCTGAATCTGTGATGGGTGAAGAATATATGTCATGTAACTTATCCCAAAGTTCTTTTGTTGATTAACATTTACCAACCTTTTATCTTACCGGATTAGGTAATCCTTTCTAGATGAAATCCATTGCTATTTGTTATTTTTCCGCAATTCCTTCTTGGTTGCATTCTTTTCCCTTTTTGAAATATCATATCCTGTAAAAACTAATAGACAAATATAATTTCCCTTTGCCTGTAAAAATACTTTCGTCCTTATGCTCCACATATCATACTTAAAACCATTTTGACAATTAAACATTGGTACTCCATTCTCAGAATAATCCACGATCTCCTTCCAGTGGTTAAATTGTTTCCTGAAGGAACCGACTCTGATTCCAATTGTTGGATTACTAAGAGGGGGGGCGAATCAGTAATAGAGAAATTTAATCCTTTTTAACCATATAATCCAAGTTTTATATCAATGTAGAATTATCATCCAATAACTGTAGAGTAAATAAGCAATGAACAAATGGACAATCATACACATACACAATACACCAATGTTTTACGTGGAAACCCAAAGAGGGAGAAAACCACAAAATGATTTTTCTTATATGTCTTGAAGAAGTACATTCATTGGAAGCACCAACTTCCTTTTGTTTACAACTACAACTAGAAGGAGGCTCCAACCCCCTAGTTTCTCAGGCGACAACCTGAGGGAAGCTCCAACTCCCCAATTCTCTAGCTACAACGAGAAGGAGGCTACAACCCCCTATGATTTTTGGCTACAACTGGAAGGTGGCTAAAACCACATGTCATTGCCCCATCCAACCTCCATGACATATAAGTAGAATGATGGAACCACTATCACACTATCACTGTGAGATATACTACTGTAAACATGTACCAATCAACCTGTAATCAACCTGTACCATAAACAAGTGCATCAACCATGCACCGGATTGTACATCAACCTGTAATCAACCTATACCATAAATAAGTGCATCAACCATGCACCAAAATGTACAAAACATGTAACATAAACAAGTGCATTGACCATGCACCAACATGTACACAACTTGTACCATGAATAGTGCATCAACCATCCATGTTGGCACAGGGGCAGACCCAGGGTTCAACTCTAACAACGCACCAACAATACCTAACTACTGGCCCTTTTGGCAACACCTGTGGAGTAGATGCAGTCTCACCCGATGTATCAATAGGGGGTTGCAGAACACATGTGTCTACAACCAGAGGAAATGCAAAGTGAATCCAGAACAACAACACACAACAACCTATATATTATTTACCATGCTTAAGCTTACTTCATAGGTTATATATTTGATCTAACACATCAATGCAATAACAAAATAACAAATAGTGAATAACACAACATCCATCACACAGGACAACAAGATATAGGTGGTTCACCCTCTCCCTAGGGATACATCCACAAAAATGTGTTTCTTGATATATTAAATGGAAACATACAGTTATATATACACACTTAGCTACAAATATCTCTCTCTTTCCTTCTCTTTCTCTCCCCTCCTTGCGCACCCAACTGCAAGGCTTGATCTTCGCACCTAGCAGAAGACCTTACAGACTCAATAATGCTCTTGCAACACAATTCTTCTCTCTTGACAATGGAAACAATTGAAAAACATTAACCAAACTTCTCAACTGCTCTCAAACTCTATTCATACATTACATGACTCTTGGACACCCTTAGACCGAATCCTAAGTGTAAAAACCCTAAATACCAAAACCCTAGGTGTCTAAAACATAATTCAACTTGACTCGTGCTTTAAGGGCTTCACCAGCCTGTATTTCCTTCTTTTCTACGAGGTGCTCCAAAGCATTTCATTGATGGATTTTTCCACTTGTTGAGTTGTCCATGATCCGTATTCTTTGATGATCTGTCTTCCTTGATCTTATCTTCCAACGGATAACTTTCCCTTACTTCGCTCATTCTTTTCTGCTTCTTTGACCACTTTGACCCATTCTCAGTTAATGTTCCTTCCACATAGTTCGTACGATGATATTCTTCGTTAATGTTCTCTTACTCCCATAACCAAGGGCCAACAGGCCCCCAACACTCACCTATGACTTGTCCTGAGTCACTGCAGGGTTGAAACTTTGGTATCACTTTGACTGTAGACTGCGTGGAGCATCCTATGCTTTATGCTCTGTCCCTCCCTGTTGTGTCCAGACTGCCTTTTCTGTGTCTGGTATCAAGGTTCAACTACAATTTCTACCTATACCCTTCTTATTTTATTTTATTAAGAGATGGGAGGCAGTTGGTTGTCATAGTACAATTTCAACCTGCTCCGATTTACTAAACCTTCCCTCCATTCTCCATTCAAAGTATTCAACTACGCAGATCATCATTCTGTAACAGAGGCGATCTTGTATGGCCCAAGACAATGTGTCCTGAACTTCCATAGATGCTTCATGAAATTCTTTTCATATACCAGCACCAAATCTCCTTGTTTGAATGCTTTCCTCTTGATATGCCTATCATGGTAGGCCTTCTCTCGTTCCTTCTGTACCTACTAATGAAATCATGCAATAAACATGTCTTCCTCTAGTTATACCAATTGTGTGATCCTCTTTTGAACAACACTAGTGTCATCCATATCTGTAAATGCTACAATTCTTAAAATAGGAACTAAATATTCCATAGGTACCATTGCTTCTAGGCCATAAACTAACTTATGCAGTGCTATCTTTTTGCAAGTACTTCGATATGCACATAGTATTGTTGGCATGCTCAAATCCCAATCATCTTTGTTCACACTGCAAATCTTCATCAGCGTTGTCTCCAAGATCTTATTGAAAGATTTGATTGTACAATTCGCTTGTGGGTGCTATGGCATGCTCTTCTGATGATGGACTTCAAATTCTTGAGTTAAGGATTCAATAGTCTTATTCATTAAATGAGTACCTTGTTCGCTCATAAGGATATTTTGGAATCCAAATCTCGTTATGATATCATCAAATATGAACCACGCAGTTGTAGTTGCACTGCAGTCCTTAACTACTCTTGCTTCTTCCCATGAGGTCAAATACTATATCGCAGTGATGATGTATTGAGCTCCTGTGCGCTTTCCTAGTGGGTTGATAGGTCCCACAAAATCAATGGCCCATTTATCAAATGCATGTAAAGTAAGTTGAGGCACTAAAGGCATATCATCTCTTTTGGATAGTTTCCCAACTCTTTGGCATACATCGTAGGCTCTGTAGTATTCCTTAACATCTTTGTGTAAAGTGGGCCACCAGAGGCCATCTCTAAGAACCTTCTGCACTATTTATTTCCCTACATAATGTCCTCCTGTAGTGCTTCCATGTGCTTCTGCCAAAATCATTGGTCTTTCTGCCTCCATAACACATCTCCTCAAGATGTCATCAAGCCCCATCTTATATAGTTTTCCAACTATAAGTGAAAATTCTACAGCACGAACTACCAATTGTTTCTTCTGATTAATTGTATACTCCTGGGGTGCCATTCCTGTAGACAAGAACTAGACTATCTTGGTGAAGTGATCATCAACCTTTCTGATGGCCAACAACTGTTGTTGGAAATATAACTAAGAGGGGGGGTGAATCAGTTATGTATATAACCTTGAAACTTTTCCTGTTTTTTTATTCTTTCTAGATTATTATTTAAGGTGTTGCTGATAACTTAACATGTATAGATATACAATGATCAATCACACAGAATACACAGAGACATTGATTTTCTTGAGGAAACCCATAAAGGGTGAAAACCTTGTCTTCTTAAGATGTCAATCAAGATCCAACTTTCATGTACATCACAGTATTTGAGCTCCAACTCAAATATGAGGCTACAACCTCTGATAGCAAGCTACAACTTGCACAGAGCACCAAATCTCATATTTCTCTAGCACCAGATAGATGGAAGCACCAACTCCCAGGTTTCTCTAGCACCCACTAGATGGAAGAACCAACTCCCAGAATATCTTCTAGCACCAACTAGAATTTAGAGGACTACAATCCTCCCTAGCACAACCCTACCACCTTGAATGAATCTTACAAAACTTTACTTACTTGCTCTATCTATGATATGGCCTATTACAGCTCCATGTCTCCTCTCCCTTCTTCGGCTTCTATGCTCTGCTCTTTTTCCTCCTGTGCTCAACACCGCATGTTGTTCAACTTATCTTCTGCCTTTTATGTTATGTGCTTCCTTTGCATCATCTTTACTATGCCACAGATCTCCCCTTCAAATTATGCATTGTGTCTCGTCCTACCCACATGCTTCACTCTCTGAGAGATACTCTGTCTCTTCTCTATTATGCATGTCTTTCACACGTCGATTCATCTACCTGATCATCCTACAAACTCTTCATCTTATTTGGTCATTATTCAAGGTTCTTTGGCTTCTCTGGCAGTTATCCTGATAATATTTTGCTTCTCTCTTAGTCGAAATTCTTCGTCTTCTTTGGCAGTTACAACCAGTCATTTTTTGGCTTATTTGGCTTGTAATTCCCTTCCTTCATGTGACCTCTAGCGGTGACCATATTCCTATTCAAAAGGTGATTCACTTTCTTGGTCTAGCGAGCACTAGCTCCATATTTTAAGATCTGACCTTGGGCAATTAAATTCACATGAGCATGTAATTGTGGGCGTGAGCTCTCTTCTTGTTAGCCCCCTGTTGCATGTGACCTTGGGCTACATCCTTGTGTAAGTGAAAAATTGTGGGCACATCCAACTGTGGTTTGGGATTAACCACTTTTCTCCCCACAATATACCTCCAACTACCACGTACCCCTTCTCCAATACCATGGTTTCAGTTGTGTCTTTCCCTCAGAAAATTAACTTTCGAGAAACTTCTGATCCTACAATCAAGTGTGATCATCGATCTCATGGTCTTTGACAGATTCCCTCAATCAATGACTCCAATCTATTGTCTTTTCCTGCCTTCTTTTCTCCATCCACGTGCGATCCTTAGTCTCAATGACTAAGTGACGTGTGGCCCTCCAAACCAACAGACGAGATCAATTTCACCTTTTGGGCTTTGAGAGTCTCGATTCGTAAACTCTTCTTTCTCCCAGAGAATTTAACCTAGATTCCATGATCTAAAGATACATGGTATTCTCGAATCAATGGTCACAATCCCTTCGGGTATTCGGTGTTCAGAAATCTCAAATTTCCAACCTTTCAACCTTCCTTTTCTTTTTCCCAGAGATGACAATCCACTGACGTGTGTCCCTTTTGGATCAACGGTCACTATCCATTGGCATATTTGGGGTTCAAAAATCTCAACTTTCCAACCTTTCAACCTTCCTTTAATTTTTACCAGAGCTGACAATCCACTGACGCGTGTCCGTTTCGAATCAACGGTCACGATCCTTTCTAGTCTCCAGACTCCAGGATTCTCAATTCTCAACTAGAAATCCTTGAAGTGAGATTTCTGTGAAATATCATATCAGCTGACACGTACTCCCGTTGATGATCAACGATTGAGATTTTTCTTCAGTGATTTTGACGTTCTCCCCATCCACAAACTTTTGAAGTTGTGGATCTTGTGCCAGCTGTCCTCCTCGATGATGGACAAACCCAAACCACTTTGGTACTTCGAAAGTATGGGGAACTGCTGGTGGTAAATATCCTGAAGTAAAACTCTCAGAGTGATGTCACTTACTTACATCACTTGATGACGTGTCATGAGCCTAATAGCTTCCACGTGTCACTCAGATTTGGGATTTGCACATACCTGAAATGCTGAATCAACTTGACACTTGTCATTTTATTATTGTACCACGTGTCCTTTCTAATGTAGTCTTGTTGACATGGATCCTCATTTACTTTAGGACTTCGGCCTTCGGGACTTCGGGTATTTTTAATTTTCAAGTCACCAATTCTTTCGAAGTGAGAATCCCCAAGAAGTAACCTCCTCACAACGTTTAGACCCGAACTAAATGTTGTTTTTCGATCATGTTCTTAAATTGACGGCTTGATCTTTCTGTGATGCTTCTTTCCTATCTTATCCTGTCCTTCCACTTTAAAATGATCTGACGATTGACGTTTACTCTGGCTCTCCATCTCCTTCGACTTTAGGGATTTCAGATCTCAAATTGAAAATATCGAAGTTATTTCTATGGAGTGTAACTACCTCGCATCTTTAGACCCGAAACAAATGTTTTTCATTCATAAAGATCTTATATCAACATCTCTTTCTTACCCTATCCTTCCACTTAAATAAATCTGATGGCTGATGAAAATTCAGATGATCGAATTCTCAATCGTTTTTCCCTGCTTTTCCCATCCTTCCATTAATTCAATCCGACAGTTGTTGGTCCTTTGGATCAGTGATCCAATGGCCACTGTCGCTCTTCCTCCTAATCTTCTAATCTCTCTATCTTAGAATATCTTCTAAGTGTGCACATGTCTCGACCTTTTCTCCACCTGCGAGTCTATTTCTTGGACCTTGTATGCACTTCTGGAACCGCTATCTCTTCTGAGATTTCTCATCTTCTGTGCTCTTGAGTTTTGGTTCAATGCTATTATTTCCATCAATGAAAAGCACATCTTCCTGTAAACATGCCAACAATATCCCCCTTTGGCATTGATGGAAACCCTGAAAGGCTGCACTATTTTTCTTAGACCTCCAACTGTAGCATACATACAACAACTTTTTCTCCCCCTTTGACATCAATTTCAAAGAAAACATAGAGTGAATATGTACTCCCCCTAATCATATATACTAGGAGCACTCTCCCGCTGATCAAATAGATTATTTTAACTTGATAATAGGGTCACGCCCAACTTCTGGCATAGATACTCATACTGAGATTTTGCAAGCGGTTTAGTGAAGATATCAACAATCTAATCTTTGGATGGAATATAATGCAAATAAACAATAGTGTTGGTTACATGTTCCCTCAAGAAGTGATACTTGATGGGTATATGCTTGGTCTTGGAGTGAAATAAAAGATTCTTTGACACACTAATCACACTAATATTATCACAATGAATTGGGATCGATGCAGTATATTTTACCTCCAAGTCTACAAGTGTCTGAATCATCCATAATGCTTGGGTATAGAAAGTGGCAACTGCAATGTATTCATCTTCTATAGTCGATAAGGACATGGAACCTTGCTTCTTTCTCAACCATGCTACAAGATAATATCCTAAGAAGAATGCACCTCCTGTTATAACCCTAATTTGCGCCAGACATGCTTACCTGACATCAGGCCATCTCATATGCCTTCTTTGCCAAGCCAGTACTGAAAAAATATTCTTAAAAAACACCCTTTTTAAAGGCCCACATGCCCTACTCCACTACAGCCCATGTGTACACTCTAGCTGACCCACTACAACCCGTGCGTACCTACAAAAGAACGAAAATTGGAAAGTTGTTCATGAAACATACAGTTTTGGGTAAGTTAACTAAACCTTTCGACCATGCATCGCCAGTCACTCAACTAAATACCTAACTCCTTATAGCCTATAAAATAAGGGGTAGGGATCCCATTTGAGAGGAGGAAAATCATAGTAAAGAAACTCTACCCGAATTCGTATTCCCCTTTGCCCAAGATTCTACAACCATTTTGTGATTTCAATGAAGAAAAGAAGCAAGTGTGTTAGTAGTTGGTGCACATTAAAAGAGGATCCCAGGACCAGATTCGTGGAGCAGTGTCCATATTCATTATTGTAAGTTTCTTTAGTGAAGTTAATAATAAAGAAGTAATTTTCTTGTCCCACCATATGAGGTTTTCATTGTTTATTGCGTAAATATTGATTAAATATCTAACCCATTAATCTGTAGATCAAATGCATGTGGATTTCTTTGTTTTTATTTTGTGAATGTAGGTCAGCCTTGGGAGGAGAGTTGCAGTCAAAGAGCGACCAAGCATAAAGAGGGATTGATACCAAACGCCAGAAATAAGGTATGTTCACTTGATCTTCTTAACTGTGTATTTTCCTAAGAATAATGGGCATAAGGTCTGGGATGATGGTAAAAAGTAGGAATCTTTAGGTCTTTTCTATGTGCATGATAAAACCCTAAGTGCTAGTCTGTAGGGGGATTTCCCACTCACAACAGAATTGGCGACCATACTGGGGATCTCTCGGGTTTTCTGGGGATACTTTTTTGGTAGTTTTAAATTGGTTTCACCACCTTTTTTCTGCGTTTCTGCAAGAGTCTGAGCTAGTAGGGATTCTGGTCCTCTATACCAATATTCCCTACTTTATTTCCTTAGCTAATTTTTATTTTTTAGAAGTCACAGAGATACACGCGGCTTGTATAAGGTCTTCATCTGTGTACATGTGCCCTACCTTCACACAACCCGCGTGCACACACTAGTTTATGAAGTGTCCGTCGCGTGTCTAAGTTCATATATTTTTCTGGTTAGAGAGGAAGCCATCCTCTCCCCTGTCAGAACTGATCCTTCTTAGGGGTTTTCTGGAACTCATTCTGGTCTCTGTTTTTGCAGTTTGTAGCTTAGGTACCACCTCAGATTGGTTTTGGTCTATGAAATTTTCCTTGAATTGTTTTTCTTTTCTAACAAAGTAAGTTTCTGAGTCTTCAAGAGATTATAGTTCTCAATACCAGTAGTCTTTGTCGGTGCTTGATTGCTTGTATTTTCATTTTTGAAGAGGTGTAGAAGTACACATGGCCTGCATAAGGTCTACATGCGTGTACACGCATACTGACCTTACACAACTCATGTGCACATGCTAGCTATTGAACTGTCAATTGAGTGCATGTTGAGAAAAATTTTGTTTAAGGAGAGGCAGTCATCCTTTTCATTTTCAAGAGTTATACCTCTCAGGGTTCTTGGTCTTTGTCGTATAAGTCAACAACTTAGGTCTGATCACAACAATAGCTTTCTTTTTCATTAAAAAATTTTCCTCAAAATTTTCTTTCATAAGGTTTGTAGACAAGTGTGAGAGTCTTCTTTCATTATCTTGTGTGTTATTGTCAGTAACTCTTTGCGATCTACACTTAGGCCATAGGTTTTCTTGGTATTTACTTGTCGTCATTTTTCTTTTTTTCTTTGCGAGCATTAAATAAAAAAAAACACTCTTCTATTTCTTGGTTTGGTTAAGTAGTTGTTGGTTTGCATTAATAACCAGGAAAAGTTTTTATTTCATAAGTTCTTGGTTGTTTACTTAAGACAATAAGTAACTCATAGTCGATCGAAATCCTATTTTGGGTTGTTCAAAGATCTTAGAAAACATTTTAGTTAGAAAAGTTGATTAAAATTTTTGTCAAGAAGAAGTTATTTTGATTCCAGCTTTTTGTTTATATTTTCTTTCATCTCTAAAAACATCACTAGTTTCACTTTCATAACCTTTGACTTAAGACAAGCCATAAAAAATTAACGATTAATTAAAATCAACTAGAATTTATGTTTGTAGGGTCCATCAACTAGTCTAGGCTAAAGCCTTGATTTAGGTTGGAGAGGAAACTCTTCAAGGCTGCAAAACATACATAAGAGTCTGTGCTAGCAAGTGTTAAAAATCCAGTATCATGAAATTTATCTGGGACCCCCCTATGACACAGGGGATAAACATGAGGTCGCATGAGGAAAGGTAGTGGAGATAAACCCTCCAAAGCCGGACCAAGCATAGTGGGGAATGCATATAGAGGGCTTGTTTTGGGATCCCGTCGATTGCATTTTCCACGGAGCTTCGTGGGTCTCGAATCCGTTTGAGGTCCTCATTTGTTTTACAAACCACTTTATTTTGATACCCTTGACATGTTTCGGGCTTGATACCCTTCTCATTGCAGTCCACCCGACTGTCGACTGTACCCACCTGGTGATTGTTCACGCACTGGAAACCTAGTTGCCATTATTTTAGGGACTTACACAGGTGACTGTGGGGGTAGACTGCGGTAGCTAGGATAGACATCGGGCCACACTTTGAAGAGCATACCCGGAGGGTGATTCCATATTTGATTTTCACTTGCACTAGTAAGTTTCTCTAGTGTTGGTTGTTGTAACTGTTCTTCCAACTAGTTTAGTAAATGCTTGATTTATCTCATAGGGAATTTTTCTAGTATGTGTTGTTTTTGAACGAATAGAAATCCCTAGTGTGTATTTGATCTTCTCACACAGTGGAGGATCATGAGCTCCACTGGTCACGGAGGCTTCTTGGCCTGCCACCAGTTACACTGGAGCCACCCCTGCCACCGCTAAGGAGAAAGCTAGACCAACAAGGGTCTTTTGAAGCGATTGGGTCATAGGAAACTATGCCTGGTCAACATCTGGAGGAACCAACCATTTCACACCTTGGAGTGGAAGCTCTTGGTCCATCCAAAACTCCAACCTCTAATATTTTGGTTCCCATCATCATACAGATTTAGCCTTATAAGCACCAGACAGTGTCACACACAGCAATGGAAACAAATGCTCCCACTTCTTCTGGGAATTCATCTATTCCCATTACAGATGCCACCACAGGGGGTGTTCCACCTCCTAAACCACCATCGTCGGTCTGAGCCACCATGGTCTCGACTGCCTCTACCTCGATTAGTGGTCTGATCTTGTATTTGGCGGCGACCACTGCTCCTTTCACGCAGAATGCGACAGGCCCTATGTTCTCATACAGGATGCCTAGCTCAGGTACAAGTCATGTACTTTCCTACTCCACTTTACAAACTTTATGTCTGGGGGCAGGGAGCCCTAAATATCCTCTGTAAGGACCCATGGGGGGCACTTCAGCTCCTTTTAATGCTTTCCCTTACGGAGGAGGTCATATACCTCCTTCATCCCCTTCGCTCAGTGGTGCCCACCAACATTCCGCTGGGTCGAACGCACACCATAGTTCATTTGGAGAAGGGATTCAAGGACCACCTTCTCATGATATCCTGGTAGGTTTGACACCATTTTCTTTGTTCGGTGCATTTGGTAACAACACTTTCTTGTCAGGTTCTTTCCTGATTGGGGGAAACCCTGGTTACAGACAACCTAATCCTATGCAGGGTACTATTCCTACACAGGGGGAAAACCCAAGAACTTCTTCTATATCAGGACCTTGGAATTCTTGGCAGAGATTAGTTCCCTCATCAGGAATGTTGATCAGGGGAAGTTATTTTCACAACCAATGGAACCACAGGGAAGGTGCAGTACCTATGCCCATGGGATCAACATGGGGCAACCCTTCCCAAAGTCCTTCGAATGCAATGCACGTCGAACCATCTACGTAGTATTTCGGGAATCAACTAATGATGTATCCTCAAATGAAGAATCTGTACACTGGTCATGGCCATGGTTTTTACCAGAACCCGGGCCAACAACCCAACTTTTCCTGGTAACCTGGTGCCAGTCAAACTCCATGCCCCTTTTTCCATGGTTATCACCAACAACCCAAACTACCTTTCCTGGCAACCTTGCATTTGCCATAATTAACAAGGTTGTTGAACGACCCTATCTGTCACGATCCGCATTGGCCCCCTATGCCGACGAAGTTGCCTTTAGACATACCAAAGTTCGAAGCCAAGCCTAATGAAGATGCAGGAGATCATGTGACTACTTTTCACCTTTGGTGCTCGTCTAATTCATTGAAAGAGGACTTTGTACAGTTGCGATTGTTTAAATGTACTCTCAATGGGAGTGTTGTGAAATGGTACATTGAGCTTGACCTCTCAAGATACTATTCCTTTGGTGAATTAGAAATGGATTTCCTAAACCATTTCCAATTACCTGTGAGATACGACGCTAGCACAGAATTACTGAACAATTTCAAACAGACAAAAGTGGACCATATCTTTGATCACATCCAAGAATGGAGACACCAAAAGAGTTTGATTAAGGTGCCAGTCCCACCATCATTCCTTATAGAGTGGTTCCTTAAGTATTTGTTCCCACAGTTATCCAAAGACTTCGCAATGTCAGGATTATTTTCCGAAGAAGATGCAATCATGAGATCTCAACAGTTTGAGCTAATCTATTCTCAGTCTGGTCTACTGTACAAGATCTTTCCAGATGCGCCATGATCAATACTTGATAAAACCAGACAGAGAGCTGGAGCACATGCTGATGGTATTGTTGGTTCAATACAAACAAGGCCCGCTAAACAACTAACGAAACAATTACAACAAATGTCTATCCAGCATACAACGACCAACCAGACTATTGTTCGGCTAGTCCCCCTACCCAAAAGTTGGATGTACATAGTGTGCAATCGAAAAATCCGAAGGCCACCCAGTAGCCTGATGGAAAGAAGAAAAAATGTAAGAAACCCACTAATAATGCTAGTAGGGGAAACACCGAAAAAATGAAGTCGAAGTATCCATGTAATATGTGCACGAAAGACCACCCAACTCACCAATAAGTAACTTGTAGTCGATCAAAATCTTGTTTTGATTTGTTGTTCAAAGATCTTAGAAAACATTTTAGTTAGAAAAGTTGATTAAAATTTTTGTCAAGAAGAAGTTATTTTGATTCCAGCTTTTTGTTTATATTTTCTTTCATCTCTAAAAACATCACTAGTTTCACTTTCATAACCTTTGACTTAAGACAAGCCATAAAAAATTAACGATTAATTAAAATCAACTAGAATTTATGTTTGTAGGGTCCATCAACTAGTCTAGGCTAAAGCCTTGATTTAGGTTGGAGAGGAAACTCTTCAAGGCTGCAAAACATACATAAGAGTCTGTGCTAGCAAGTGTTAAAAATCCAGTATCGTGAAATTTATCTGGGACCCCCCTATGACACAGGGGATAAACACGAGGTCGCATGAGGAAAGGTAGTGGAGATAAACCCTCCAAAGCCGGACCAAGCATAGTGGGGAATGCATATAGAGGGCTTGTTTTGGGATCCCGTCGATTGCATTTTCCACGGAGCTTCGTGGGTCTTGAATCCGTTCGAGGTCCTCAGTTGTTTTACAAACCACTTTATTCTGATACCCTTGACATGTTTCGGGCTTGATACCCTTCTCATTGCAGTCCACTCGACTATCGACTGTAGCCACCTGGTGATTGTTCACACACTGGAAACCTAGTTGTCATTATTTTACGGACTTACACAGGTGACTATGGGGGTAGACCGCGGTACCTAGGATAGACATTGGGCCACACTTTGCAGAGCATACCCGGAGGGTGCTTCCGTATTTGATTTGCACTTTCACTAGTAAGTTTCTCTAGTGGTGGTTGTTGTAATTGTTCTTCCAACTAGTTTAGTAAATGCTTTCTTTATCTCATAGGGAATTTTTCTAGTATGTGTTATTTTTGAACGAATAGAAATCCCTAGTGTGTATTTGATCTTCTCACACAGTGGAGGATCATGAGATCCACTGGTCACGGAGGCTTCTTGTCCTGCCACCAGTTACACTGGAGCCACCCCTGCCACTGCTAAGGAGAAAGCTAGACCAACAAGGGTCTTTTGAAGCGATTGGTTCATAGGAAACTATGCTTGATCAACATCTGGAGGAACCAACCATTTCAGACCTTGGAGTGGAAGCTCTTGGTCCATCCAAAACTCCAACCTCTAATATTTTGGTGCCCATCATCATACAGATTTAGCCTTACAAGCACCAGACAGTGTCACACACAGCAATGGAAACAAATGCTGCCACTTCTTCTGGGAATTCATCTATTCCCATTACAGATGCCACCATAGGGGGTGTTCCACCTCCTAACCCACCATCGTCGGTCTGAGCCACCATGGTCTCGACTGCCTCTACATCGATCAATGGTCTAATCTTGTCTTTGGCGATGACCACTGCTCCTTTCACGCAGAATGCGACAGACCCTCTGTTCTCATACAGGATGCCTAACTCAGGTACAAGTCATGTACTTTCCTACTCCACTTTACAAACTTTAGGTCTGGGGGTAGGGAGCCCTAAATCTCCTCTGTAAGGACCCATGGGGGGCACTTCAGCTCCTTTTAACGCTTTCCCTTATGGAGGAGGTCATATACCCACTTCATCCCCTTTGCT
The DNA here is from genome assembly GCA_010110895.2 of Picea sitchensis. NCBI lineage: Eukaryota > Viridiplantae > Streptophyta > Pinopsida > Pinales > Pinaceae > Picea > Picea sitchensis. The sequence goes on from SNQJ01S0039264.1 coordinate 197,502, forward strand.
CAGTGGTGCCCACCAACATTCTGTTGGGTCGAACGCACACCATAGTTCATTTGGAGAAGGGAGTCAAGGACCACCTTCTCATGATATCCTGGTAGGTTTGACACCGTTTTCTTTGTTCGGTGCATTTGGTAACAACACTTTCTTGTCAGCTTCTTTCCTGATTGGGGGAAACCCTAGTTACAGACAACCTAATCCTATGCAGGGTACTATTCCTACACAGGGGGAAAACCCAAGAACTTCTTCTGCATCAGGACCTTGGAATTCTTGGCAGGGATTAGTTCCCTCATCAGGAATGTTGATCAGGGGAAGTTATTTTCACAACCAATGGAACCACAGGGAAGGTGCAGTACCTATGCCCATGGGATCGACATGGTTCAACCCTTCCCAAAGTCCTTCGAATGCAATGCACGTCGAACCATCTACATCCTATTTCGGGAATCAACTGATGATGTCTCCTCAAATGAAGAATCTGTACACTGGTCATGGCCATGGTTTTTACCAGAATCCGAGCCAACAACCCAACTTTTCCTGGTAACCTGGTGCCAGTCAAACTCCAGGCCCCTTTTTCCATGGTTATCACCAACAACCCAAACTACCTTTCCTGGCAACCTTGCATTTGCCAGACTTAACAAGCTTGTTGAACAACCCTATCTGTCACGATCCGCATTAGCCCCCTATGCCGACGAAGTTGCCTTTAGACATACCAAAGTTCGAAGCCAAGCCTAATGAAGATGCAGGAGATCATGTGACTACTTTTCACCTTTGGTGCTCGTCTAATTCATTGAAAGAGGACTTTGTACAGTTGCGATTGTTTAAATGTACTCTCAATGGGAGTGTTGTGAAATGGTACATTGAGCTTGACCTCTCAAGATACTATTCCTTTGGTGAATTAGAAATGGATTTCCTAAACCATTTCCAATTACCTGTGAGATACGACGCTAGCACAGAATTACTGAACAATTTCAAACAGACAAAAGTGGACCATATCTTTGATCACATCCAAGAATGGAGACACCAAAAGAGTTTGATTAAGGTGCCAGTCCCACCATCATTCCTTCTAGAGTGGTTCCTTAAGTATTTGTTCCCACAGTTATCCAAAGACTTCGCAACGTCAGGATTATTTTTCGAAGAAGATGCAATCATGAGAGCTCAACAGTTTGAGCTAATATATTCTCAGTCTGGTCTACTGTACAAGATCTTTCCAGATGCGCCATGATCAATACTTGATAAAAACAGACAGAGAGCTGGAGCACATGCTAATGGTATTGTTGGTTCAGTACAAACAAGGCCTGCTGAACAACTAACGAAACAATTACAACAATTGTCTATCCAGCATACAACGACCAACCAGACTACTGTTCTAGCTAGTCCCCCTACCCAAAAGTTGGATGTACATAGTGTGCAATTGAAAAATCCGAAGGCCACCCAGTAGCCTGATGGAAAGAAGAAAAAATGTAAGAAGGGTAAGGGGGATAAGAAACCCACTAATAATGCTAGTAGGGGAAACACCGAAAAAATGAAGTCAAAGTATCCATGTAATATGTGCACGGAAGACCACCCAACTCACCAGTGCCCTTGGCTTGCAGAGGACCAAACGTTATTGTCATAGTAGCAGCATGTTGTGTTACAAACCCCATTTCAACATCGCCAAAATCTAATTCAAGCCTCTAAAATCACGGAAGGGGGCAGCCAATGACCCCCTCTGTCTTCAAACAATCCTGCATCCGTGAATGTGTATATGATGAAAGGTGATGCCTATATATTGAATAGAGCAGATGATTACAGCAAGCCAAGCACCTCTGAGAAAGGTAAAGAAACTGAAACCCCATCTCTTCCTCTCCATATCGAGAATATTTTGGGAAACACCATGAAACGCATCCCAAAAGGTGCGTTTAAGAAAGCTTCCCACAACCCAAACACAAGGGTCGCCCAGAACTACTCTGTGGTGGAGGATTTTTCTCAAAACCCTTGTGCGATGTCTACTTTGGAAGTCCTCCAATGCTACCCTTCCCAAAGAAAGGCTCTGTTAGCCACTTTAGGATCCACTAAGACTTGTAATTTGGGTACGATCATACTTGATACGAATGACTTAAAACCTCGTCTCCCTTACAACGTAGCATTCCATATAGTAGTGGCTTACACCATGAAAATGTTTACTTGAAACATTTTCCACACGGTGGTTGACGAGGATGCCTCAACATGTGTAATGTCTTTGGCATGTTGGAAGGCCATTGGCCAGCCCGTTTTGTCTCTGTCACCTACTCTTCTTACCGCTTTTGACAGTCATTTGTTCCGACCACATGGAATTATCCCCTCTTTTCTCATGCAGTTACGTGGAAAAACCATGTGTGTCGAGGTTGAAGTGGTCGACGCATCTCTCAACTACAATCTCTTGTTAGGGAGGAGTTGGACCAATGCTATGCAAGCAATAGTCTCTACAGTTTTCTGGGTCTTGTTGTTTCAACAGGAGGGCCAGTGCGTGACCATTGATCAGTTGTCGTTCTCCCATCCCGACAATTCATTGGGGGAATCCACGGTCCCAATGATTGATAACCCTCAACCCATGTCGTCAACATAGGGCTTGGTTTGTGCCCACCTTTGATGGTTAATTTTGATTATCCACCTCCCCAAGGTGATGTTAATTTCATCTCTGACCACCATAAGGTTGCGATTTTCCAAGTTTCATCATTTCGCACGAATTACTTTAACGATCCATGGATTCTTCCTTCCCCATTGGCCACGATGGAAGGGACAAGGCACCATGGTATGTCCATGCCCTTGTCCATGGCAGAAGTGGCATACTCTTTAGTCCAGCAATCTTCCAACGACCCCGATATGATTCCCGCACAAGAGTTAGATCCAATTCTAGAGCCTATTTGAGCTCAAGGTTCCCTCGTTGATACAAACTCTTTAGAATTAGTCTTTCCCTCAGACGAAGAAATCATTGAAGCAATGACTAGTCCGGACAAAACCTGGGATGATCTCCATCATAGATCTTACTTCCTCCCAGAGTTAATCATAATTGAAACAAGGGAATTCACCTCGACTATGACTGGAGATAGTTCTTGTCCTATCAATCCTTTGACGACACATGTTGTTTATGTCGAGGGTAATATGTAAACCATCACCGAAACTATACCTATAAACATCTCTAGAACCCCTGGCATCGTGGAGAATATTTTTGTCGAAGCTGACTGCTCCCTCAAAGAGATTAGAATCTACATGGATTTATTTAAGGAATTCTGCGACATTTTTGCTTGATATTACAAGGAAATTCCAGGCATTTATCCAAAAATTGTTGAACATGAAATCACGACTTATCCTAACACTAAGTCAGTTTGGTAGAAGCTTCGTCTAGTTAATCCTAAGAAAGAAGCAGCTATTAAGGTTGAAGTAGAAAAACTGCTCAAGGTAGGTTTTATCTACCCCGTCCATTTGACCCAATGGGTGTCAAACCCAATGTTGGTTAACAAAAAATAGGGTATGATTCACGTATGTACGGACTTCCGTGATTTGAACAAAGATTGTCCAAAAGATAATTTCCCCACACCATTTATTGACCAAATATTCGATGAATTCGCAGGTTACGAGGCCTTTTCTTTCATGGATGGTTTCTCAAGATATAATCAGATAAAAATAAAACCCGAAGGCCAACATAAAACAACATTCATTTGTCCATGGGGTACATTCGCGTATCATAAGATGACTTTTGGTCTGAAAAATGCTGGAGCTACCTTTCAGCGGGCCATGTCTTCTTCTTTCCACGATCTCAAAAATATCGTCGAGGCTTACTTAGATGATTTAGCATCACGATCTCATAAGAGAACTGATCATCCCATGCACCTCCGACTTATCTTTGAGCGATGTCGCTACTTTTGGATTCGCTTGAATCCCAACAAATGCAGTTTTTGCATGACATCGGGCCATCTGCTAGGTTTCATAGTTTCAACAACAGGGATCATGGTTGATCCTCTCAAGGTTGAGGCAATAGTTCAGTTTCCACCCCCACGTACAATCCTTCATCTTCAGAGTTTATAGGGAAAAGAAAACTTTTTGTGGCGTTTCATCGCAAACTATGCTGAGATCACAAAAGGATTTATATGTTTACTGAAGAAGGATGTTTCTTTTCATTGGGACGATGCCTCTCAACACTCCTTCGAAGGGTTGAAATGTGCCCTCACAACTGCCCCTCTGCTTCGGCCACCCAATTATAACAAAGATTTCTTATTATACTTGGTTGTAGCAGAGTCAACCATCGACATGGTCTTAGTTCAGGAGGATTATTTTCTCTCAGAATATGTGATTTATTACCTGATCCAAGGCCTGGTTGGACTGGAACTCAATTATTCTTATATCAAAAAACTTGCGTTGGCAGCAGTCCATGCTATCCAATGGTTCCATCATTATATTTTGTTTCGCAAGACCATCGTCATTATCATTGTGAATCCATTTCAATACATGTTGACATGATGGGTAATCGATGGAAAGATCAGTAGATGGATAGTTTTCCTCCAAGAATTTGACTTAGATTTCATTTTGGCAAAATCCCAAAAGTCATTGATCTTTGCGGAACTTATCTTGGAACTTCCAGTCGAGTCAGGTGATGTTATGCCTAAAGAATCACCTATTCAAGGACACATCTTTTTGATAGCATCTTCGAACCCCTGGTATGGAGATATACTTGTCTATCTCCAGACTTTGAAGTTCCCTATCTCTGCTTCTCATGATGAGCATCTCCGTATACGCCATTAGGCTAAGAACTATCTCATACTCGAAGGTACTCTGTATCATCGTGGTGTAGATTGCATCCTTCATCGTGCCTCACTCATGAAGAAGTGGAAATTGTTCTTAATGATTACCATACTGGAGCATGTGGCAGTCATTTGTCTGGGTTGGAAACAACCAAAAATATTTTATGAGCCAGTTACTTCTGACTGACACTAATCAAATATTGTATCGCATCAGTCAAGAAGTGCCAGCCATGTCAAATCTTCTCATGGAAGATGAGGGCACATCCCGCTCCCATGTTTCCCGTCATCACTGTTGGCCCCTTCACCAAGTGGGGGATTGATTACACTACTTGCAACCCTCCTTCAGCAAGGTGGCACCATTATATCATTGTAGCAGTAGACTAATTCACCAAGTGAGTCGAAGTTATGCCAACATTCAAATATGATGGTGAGACTTCCGCCCTCTTTTTGTTTAACTCGATTATAACATGGTTCGACGTCCCGAGAGAGATTGTCACTGACCATGGAAGTCACTTTCAGAACACAATGATGACCAAGTTAACATCAAATCTTGGGTTGAGGCATGAACATTTGTCACCCTACTACCCTCAAGCGAATGGTTAGGTGGAAGTTGTCAATAAATCTCTTAAGACCATCCTACAACGAACGATCAATTCGGCCAAGTCAAATTTGAATTTGATGTTATACTCGACATTATGGGCCTACAAAACATCTGTTAAGACTTCCACCAGTTTCTCACCTTTTCAACTCATTTACGAGTTGGAAGCAGTCTTTCCCATTGAATGCTAGAGCCCATCTTTAAAGTTGGCAGTACAGTTATTGCCAGACACTTCATCGCTTGAAGAGCGTTTATTATATCTTGAGCATCTCAATGAGAAGCATCGTGATGCGGCCTTAGCTAACGAAGCTCACAAAAAAAAATTCAAGTGTCAGTATGATCGGTTCGTTCATCCTCGGATTTTCTCGGAAGGTGACCTTGTCCTAGTCTATGACCAAGATAAGGACCCCCTGGGGGCAGGCAAGTTCAAACCCATGTGGTTCAGACCCTTCATCGTAAAAGAGGTTCTTAAAAAGGGTGCTTATTGTTTGGTATATTTTGAGGGAAATGATTTGGAAGAACATAGAAATGGGCTCTACCTATAGAAGTATTACTCATAGGTAGGTCACCTTGGGTAAATTTTTGTAACATATGTATAGTCTTTGTACTATTACTTTTTGGTTTCTTTTGGTTTTATGGAAGTGTCATTTTTTATGTTATCTTTT
>SNQJ01S0039264.1:207792-227863 GCA_010110895.2 Picea sitchensis
TTTGTTGGGTTTTCTTCCCCTAGAGGGTTTCCCAGGATAAATGTTGTGTCTCTTGTGATTGTGTATTTCTCAGTGATCTTGGATTATTCTATTGTTATCTAATGAAATGAAAACATCTATAATAATGGCTTAAACATTAACATGGTATCAGAGCCAAACTTAAGGAAGCATCTTTCGCAAGAGAAAAATGTCACTGTTGTAGTACCTGCAAATTAGGGTTTTTTCAAAAGTGAATCTTTTCAGCCCTAAAACTATCTAGAAAGTTGTGCCCTCCCCTAAGGATCAATTTGGCATCATCGACACACATTTTCAGTGGTTGGATCTCCCAGAAAGTGAAACCCTAGTTTCATAAAGTACCAGAAGTACCAGAGTACCAGAGGCACCAGAAGCACCAGTCCAGAAATCCACAGATCAGATTTGAAGGGGGAAAAGTTGGATTTTATTAGATCCAAACACACCAGACAACTCGCCTCAACCAGGCGCATCTCCTAGTAAGTTCATTTTTTTATTTTGAGCACTTTCATGTTTCAGTCATTTTCCTAGCTCCAGGTAAAGATGTCTGCAAGCATTAAGCTTGTTGACAAGTTAGAAGGAGTGGAAAAATTCCATGCCTTGAAGTATAGGATTGGCCTCATTCTTGAAGAGAATAAACCAACAAGATTCGTCAAGGAAGAATTACTGGAACCCGAAGATGTTGCAGAAAAGGCAAAGCATCAAAAGGACACAATAAGGGCCAAAAGAATCATTGCAAATTCAATCAAAAACCATCTGATCCCTTATGTGTCATCTAAGAAGACCCCGAAAGAAATGTTTGATTCCTTGACCAGACTATATGAAGGAAAGAACATAAAATGGAAGATGAATCTCAGAACCCAACTAAAGAATACAAGGATGCAGAAAGGAGAAATGATTCAGGAATATTTCTCCAGAATCTCAGAATTCAAAGAACAACTAGAAGCTATTGGAGATACCATAGATGAAGAAGAACTTATAATGATGGCCCTAAATGGTCTCACAAGACCTTGGGATGATTTTATCCAGACGATATGTTCCAGAAAGGAGAAACTAAAGTTCGGTAGCCTATGGGAAGAATGCATCTAAGAAGAAACAAGAGTAGCAAATCGAGAAGCGTTACTAGCCAAAGATGATGATCAATCCCTAGCTACTCACACCAAAGGAGGAAGGAAGAAACCCTACTTCCAAAAGGAGACTCATAAAGAGCCTCAACAATCAAATAAATTCAATCATAAAGAATCTCATCCAAGGATATTTCAGAAGAAAGGACAACGAAAGGAAAGAGACTACTCATCTATACAATGCTATCATTGTGACAAGATGGGACACATTGTGAAGTTTTGTCCAGCCAGATGAGAAGAATACAAGAGAAAACAAAAGAGGCTTCATGCCCATGTAGCCAAAGATGAAGAGACACCCGCAAAGATGATGAGAGTGGAGATCAAATACCATGTGTTGATCTCATCCCTCTAAGGATCTGTAACACCTGGAGAGGACACTTAGCTCATTGATAGTGGTGCATCCAAGAACATGACGGGACAAAGAAATATTCTCTCTTGTATCTCAGAGAAGAATTTTTCTCATAAAGTGACACTTGGTGATGATTATTAGTACCTTATCAAGGGAGTGGGAGAATCAAACCATAAACTAAATTAAGGGAATTCACTAAAAATGAAGGACGTACTATAGGTACTAGGCTTGAAGAAGAACCTACACTCCATCTCAGATTTAGAGAAGAAAGGCTTCATAGTTTCCTTTATAGATGGATAAATTCTTATGTGGGCTAAGGGAGAAACCTTAAAATAAGTAATCGTCATTGGCAATGAAGAAAATGGCTTGTATAAATTAAAGGGTCACTCAGAGGCTACTATGACCCATGTCATTGAAAACTCATGTGAACTTTGGCATAGAAGATTAGCCCACATCAACTACAAGGCGCTACCATACATATGAAAAGTGGTCACAGGTTTACCAGAACTCAAAGGTGACCATAAAGGCGTATGCAATGGATGTACACAAGGGAAGAGTATCAAGAACCCTTTTCCGAAGCGGGACAACAAGACAGAAGGAGTCCTAGAACTCTTCCATTCATATGTGTGTGGCCCAATGCCATCATCCTCCATTAGTGGGTATGTATATTATGTATCATTCATTGATTATTACTCTCGTAAAACCTGGATATATTTCTTGAAGACTAAAGATAAAGTGTTCAGTAAGTTCAAGGAATTCAAAGGCTTGATAGAGAACCTTTCTAAAAGAAAAATCAAAGTACTCAGGTCAGATAATGGAGGAGAATATACCTCAAAATAGTTTTTAAACTTCTGCAAAGATGTTGGAATCAAGAGGGAACTCACTAATCCCTATAATCCCCAACAAAACAGTGTAGTTGAATGGAAGAACAGAACCATATTGGAAGTTGTGAAGACTATGATCCATGATCAAGATCTTCCTATGTTCTTATGGGAAGAAGTAGAAATGGTAGCTATTTATGTACAGAACCAACTATCCCATAGTGCACTTGGGCTCAAGACACTGGAAGAGATGTTCACCAGAAAGAAGTCAGAGGTAAGCCATCTCAAAGTATTTGGTTGTCCAGTGTTTATTCATATACCTAAAGGAAAGAGAAACAAGTTGGACCCTTCAGGAAAGAAGGGAATATTTGTGGGATACTGTGAGGTCTCCAAGGCCTTCAGAATCTATATACCAGGTCAACATCACATTGAGATCAGCAGGGATGTGACCTTTGATGAAGATGCAGCGCTCAAGAAATCTAAAATATGCCAGCTTGAAGAGGTATATGAAGAGGAACCTATAATCCCTAATACTGCAATGAGGGAGGTTCCCAGAGCTACAGAACTAGAGAGGTAAGTCGTAACTTCCCCTGATGAGGAAATTCTAGAAGAATATGATATAGTATAAGTGCAAGAACCTCCTCAGATGACGATCCTCCATAAAATAAAGCCAGCCTAGGCTAGAGAGATTATTCAAGATGGAGAGAAGTATGGTGTTCCCCAAGGAACCACGAGATAGGTGAAAAGACCAAATCCATTCTCCATTTATACGGCTTTGATGTGTGACCTCCTAGAAGAGGAGCCTACCTATTTTGAAGAATCCATCCAAAGGAAAGAATGGGCAGATGCCATGACAGAGGAATACCAATCAATAATGAAGAACAAAGTATGGGAAATAGTTCCCAGACCAAAGAATAAAGATGTGGTATCCTCCAGATGGATCTTCAAAATAAAACATGTTGTTGATGGAAGTATTGAGAAGTATAAAGAAAGATTTGTTGCTCGTATATTTTCCCAGAAGGAAGACATTGAATATGAAGAGCCATTCACTCCTGTGGCTAGATACACTTCTATCAGGACCATCATAGCTCTTGCAGCTAAGATGAAGTGGAAGCTGCACTAGATGGACATGAAGACAACTTTCCTAAACGGTGCCATCGAAGAGGAAGTGTATATAGAGAAACCTCAAGGATTTGAGGTTGAAGACAGGAAGTCTCATGTCTACAAATTGAAGAAAGCCTTATACGGATTGAAGAAATCTCCTAGATCTTGGTATGGCCGTATAGACAGTTTCTTGACAAGCTTAGGATTTACCAAGAGTAAAGCAGACTCAAATCTCTACTTCAAAATTATGAATAATGAGCCAGTAATCTTACTTCTATATGTGGATGACTTATTCTTAACTAGAGAAGAAAATATCATCACTAAATGTAAAAGGAGACTTGCCTCAGAATTTGAAATGAAAGACCTTGGTCTAATGCATTACTTTTTAGGTCTTGAGGTATGGCAAAGTACTGAGAGGATCTTCCTTAACCAAGGGAAGTACAGGGAAGGAATCTTAAAGAGATTCGACATGCTGGAATGCAAGCCCATGAATACACCCATGGAAGAAAAGTTGAAGTTGTTGTTTGACACGTCGTTAGAATTGATTGATGCCACAATGTATAGAAAGATTATTGGATTGTTGATGTACCGGACGAACACCAGACTAGACATGTGTTTTGTCGTGAACACCTTGAGTCAGTTCCTGGTAGAACCCAGATGTGTTCACTTAGTGGTTGCAAAACATGTGATGAGGTACCTCAAAGGTACAATAGATTATGGTCTCAGCTATGATGGAGATCATAATTTCACATTGAGTGGATATATTGATGCAGATTGGGCAGGAAGTGTTTCAGACAGGAAAAACACTTCAGGATGTTGTTTCAGTTTGGGATCATCTACGATCTTGTGGTAGAGTAGGAAGCAATCTAGTATTTCTCTCAACACAGTGGAAGAAGAATACATTGTTGTATGTTCTGCTAGCTATGAAGCTATATGGATTTGAAAGTTGTTGATCGACCTATTTGACTTGGAGATTAGAGCAACCGTGATTCTATGTGACAACTAGAGCTGCATAAAGATGACAGAGAATCATATATTCCACAACAGGTCAAAGCACATAGATATCTTCTATCATTATGATCCAGGTGGATATCAGTGGCCACCCACATTTTCCAAATGGCTCAAAACGGCTTTTTGGCAATTTTGGCAATTTACTATTTTTTGCAGGTTTTAACTTCTGGGGCCATTTTGAGGGCCCAAATGAAGGTTTTTCAAGATAAAGGTTCTCAATGATATAAAAAGGCATGATTGAGCCCCCAAAATTAATCTCCTCGATGATTCCTTTCCAACGAGCTATCACACGCCTAAAACAGAGATCGTATGCAAAAGTTATGACCCCGGGAAGTTGATGTACTCACTTACCCAAACGGGGCCCACATGACTTTTGGCGCTTCATCTCCCAGGGTTAGGTTTTTGGATGTCTAGGGTTTTTTTCATTCCTGCTTATTTTAAAAATTCCTTTAGAGCCTCATTGTAATCATCTTCTTGCGAATGCGAGTAGCCGTCACATCTCTTCTCAGAGATAAGCTGCCACCATTCTAGAGTCTTTCCTCTATATTTTTACAGTCTCTGTACATTTCTTTCATTAATAGAAATTGTGTATTAAGGTATCTATGTTATGGTTGCATCTCGATACATTTCTATTATATTATTGAACATGTCGATATCTCTGTGCATTTCTTTATTATATCTCGATCTCATTTCCTGTCGAAAATAATCCAGATCAGTGGTATCAGAGCAGAAGTTGCTCTTGATCGTTTCAGTGCATGTCCCCGACGAGGTCTGAGTATAGCAAGTTGGGTCTTGAGCTTGTATCTCTTCAAGAAAATCTCTCTCACACACCCAAAAGCCCTCCAATGGCAGAAGAAAATAAAAACTGATGGAATAGAGGCGATCCTATCAATCTGTTGCTTGAAAAAAGCTCTCCATGACATGAGAGGGACGAAAATGATGGAGAATTTTTCCCATCCTTGTACACAGTATTGATAGCATTAGGCACATATTCATAAAGTGGACACTTTGGAGGAACCTCGCCTTTCAAGGTACAAGTTAAAATTTTATATTTCTACGTATTTGAAGGACCCGGATAGATGCAGAAGCCCTAGAAAAATGGTTAACTCTGCTAGAAGGTTATTTCTCTATTCCCCAATTTTTCGACAAATAAAGATCACCTTCCCACTCCTTAAAAGCTCTCCCTCATGTAAAACATTGGTGGGAAACTTCTTTGGAGAAAAGTTCCAGAGGATTACACACGGAGTATATGGGCCCGATCCCACTTGGGATTTTGTGGATGTGGTAAAGGAAAAAATATTACCCTGTTGGCAACTAGGGACCAGTACATGAATGGACACACTACAGCAAGAGAAAATCAGTTCAAGGGATTACTATACCTTCCATACCTTGTGCACCAGATGGGTATCAAAATACTCGGCGACATTTGGTTCTAAAATACCGTGGGGCTCTACAGATACATCCAGACTGAAATGGATTTTATGGACATCTCATCACTCGGTGTTGCTTATCGATATGTTGTTAAATTGAAGGCGAGAATTTATACGAGAACAAGCGAATTGGTCTGGAATCCATATGACAAATTATGACAAAGATGGACCTAACAAAGAGTCTCTCGAAAACCAGTCCAACACACAAGAAAATAAGGGTCACGGGAAGACAAGAGGACACCGAAAATGGTGCGGAATTCCACAAAATCCCACAGCACAACATCGATGAATGTGTCCTCCAAAGCAGGTCATTGGTGGCGAGATCAAGACAAGAGCGAACCACCCTGATTCAGAATTTGAATTTGAAAATAATGGTAAAGGACAGATAATTGACGTAGACCCACTGCTATTTTTCGCGACCACAACAATTCAGCCAAAAGAACCAACAGATACTAAAGATGGGGAGCGCCTTTTTTTCATTCGCAGATGTGGGTGATGGGGACCTAGCTGCATTTTATTGATAGCGGAAGCGAGAGAACCTCATCTCAACGGAGGTTGTCAAACAGTTGGGATTGTCGACAACACCACACCTCCAGCCATATCAATTTGGCTTCGGCAGGACAAGATCTCCATGTCAACCAATAGTGTAGGGTTGTCATACTGACATCCAACCATTCAAGGATGAGGTATTATGTGATGTTGCCCCACTAGATGTCTATGATGTTCTCTTGGGCCAACCATATGTGGAGACGCCATGTTGTTTATGAGTCTCGACCCCATAGTGTCATTGTTACTTTGGGGGTCATCTCTATAGAATACTAGAGGTATTTCCAATTACTTTTCCACCTAAAAATTGTTGCAATGTAGTATCTCATATTGTAAAATTTATCTTCTTCACAATCGTTTCAAAGGAGAACAAAGAACACAGCCACTACAGCCTTTCCCAAGCACAGCACATCCAACTGACGGATTGAAAAGGCTATAGAAAAGAACAAAGATTCATTCTGTACACTTTCCTCTCATGTATCTCAACTTGTTGAAGCTGACCTCAACCCATGATAGGTTCATGATAGATTTCCACAAGCCGGCGGAGACAGCGTCTCGACAGACAAGCAGCTCACCTGGATGCAGATTCAACAAATGCTTTTCCCTCTCCCCGGGAACTCAGCGCCAATGGAGACCATTGCTTCTAAGAGGAGGATTGATCCAGTGGATATGGCTGGCCACCAGCACCAAATGGGTCAAAGTGACTACGGCAATTTTGGCAATTTACTATTTTTGCGGGTTTTAACTTCCGGGGAGGCCATTTTGGGGGCCCAAATGAAGGGATTTTTCGAGATCAAGGTTCTCAATGATAGCCAAGGCATGATTAGATCCCCAAAATGAATCCTCGATGATACCTTCGGTAGAATTATCACATGCCTAAAATGGAGATCGTGTATGCAAAGTTGACCCGGAAGTTGATGTACTCACTTACCCAAGCGGGGCCCACATGAATTTTTGGCTTCATCTAGGGTTAGGTTTTTGGATGTCTAGGGTTTTGGCATTCCTGTTTATTGTAAAAATTCCTTCAAATCCTCATTGTAATCATAACTTCTTGTGAATAAGGTAGCCGTCGCATCTCTTATCAGAGATAAAACGCCACCATTCTAGCAGATAACATACGTATTTTAGTCTCTGTACATTTCTTTCATTAATAGAAATCATGTATTAATGTATATGTGTTTTATGTGCGTAAAATTACATTTCTATTATATTATTGAATCTTCAATATCTACGTGCATTTTCTTTATTATATCTCCGATCTCATTTCGTGCCAAAAATAATCCGGATCACGGGTACATCCATTGACATGGTACAAGAGACATGAAGCTCGATTGCATTAACATGGATGAATAGGTTGCTTATGTGTTGACTAAGCCTTTGTATCATGTGAAGTTTTTATTACTTCTGAGACAAGCTTGGCATAGTTTGAAATGACTAGAAATGGGGAGTAGATATGATGTTCCTTGCTTCTGACCACAACTGTCAAATGTAAAACAAGATGTGATGTGTTCCTTGCTTGACCTAGTTGTCAGAACGTAAAGAAAGATGTTCCTTGCTTTTGGCCTAAATGGACATAAAGGAAGATGTGATGTGTTCCTTGCTTGACCTAGTTGTCGGATGTAAAGCAAGATGATATGTTCCTTGCTTCGACCTAGTTGGAAGCGTAAAAACAGATGAGATGTTCCTTGCTTTTTGGTGATAAACAAGATGAGATGTTCTTTTTCTTCGACCCATTGTCGGTAAAACAACGAGATGTTCCTTATACAGTGAGTTGTCGGGCGTAAAGCAAGATGAGATGTTCCTTTCTTCTGACCAGTGTCAAGCGTAAATCAAGATGAGATGTTCCTTGCCGAACCGGTGTTAGATGTAAAAGCAAGATGAGATGTTCCTTTCTTTTGATTGAGTTGTCAGACGTAAGGGAAGATGATATATGATGATACTAGCACTGAGCTTTCGGCTAGATAGATGTGACATAAAGCCAACCTAGTATCTACTTCAACCTGATGGATTTGTATTAAAGCAAGATGAGTATCTTCCTTCCATCTTGAGTGCTTTGTGGCGTAAAGAAGAAAGCGATGAGATGAGACAAGTCTTGAGCTTCCAACTTTGATAGTTGTGACATAAAACCGGTGTTTTATTATGATAGGCCGACCTTATCTTGTGATGATGATGATGTATCAGTTTTTATACTAATACATATTGATGCAGATGATGGAATTCTTTGAGAATGATGATGTTTTCAATGAAGAAAAATTTCGATGATGATTTATAGATCACTTCAACCAAGGTTATATTGATGATGTTGTCCTCACATTTGATGTTGTTGATGATGTTGTCCTCTCTCTCATGATGCTCTTTGAAGAATACCCTTCTTGTTAGGGGTGTTGAAATATTGTAATTCAAAGAGTATTCTTATTATTATTGATATATTTTTTGTTGGATCAATCCCATTGTGGATTGATCATCAGTGTGTAATAGGACCAAATCCTTTTGAATTAGTCAAAGACAATTATAATAGGTAGAATAGAATTCGACCCTAGTAGTTAATAAAGAGACCGAGAAATATAATAATGAGGTGGTTTACCCACCCAGTTGGAAAAGTCGGCCCTGATCGAAGAGACATTTCACACGTGTTGGACTTGTATAAATAAAGAGGCTAGAGCCTCACTTGGACATAACTCACTTGCTTATTTTGAGAGACAAGTTGATCTGTTACCAACAAATGAGGAGAGTGGCACATATCTTGGAAGGGACTTTATGTTCTAGCAGAATCTCTTGGCATTTTATGGAGCTATCTATATTAAGGAAGTTTTCTTGGTTTTCTTCCTAGAGAGTTTCGGGATAAATGTTGTGTCTCTTGTGATTTGTGTATTTCTCGGTGATCTTGGATTTATGCTATTGTTATCTAATGAAATACAAACATCTATAATAATGGCTTAAACATTAACATGAGTTGCGACATAGAACCATCATTGCTGCTTTAGGAGTGTCATAATTTGGTGGAAGATCCTACCTTAACATGGATTCCCTAGGTAGATCGTGGTTGCATTATGGTATCTATGTTTTCTTTAATCATTGTAGGCTTGGGAGTTCTTGTTGTTTTTCCTAATTATGGGTTTGAGCCTCATTTGCGCCAATTATCCTCTTGACCTCACCCTCGGGACTCCCAAAAATTAGCGGGTCTTCTTTTAAGCTCTTTTCAGATCCTCTAACCATGAAAAGATTGTTAAGCGATCTTGTTGACCTTCATGCTCACTAAAATGAAATTTGAAGTCACATCTATCGTGATGGTTCCCCACTTTTCGGTCTGGATGGTCAACCATACGAACAAAGGAATACTCTAAAGAACTGGAGTTCAATAGAAGAGTATCCTCAGGCATTATAGTTTTAACCCTTTTAGGTCGAGGGACCATTCTGAAAAGGAACCCCCACGGAGTCAGGTTAAGCTCTTTTGAGACTCCTAAATTGAAAAGATGAGTGACCTTATTCTTTCACACTTTCTAAAATGGTCCAGAAGAAAATTTCTGACAGAAGTCCGTTTAAGTTTTTCAGACTCCTTAAAAATAAAAAATTGTCAGTGACCTTATCTTTATCACACTCTCATTAAAAATGGTTTTGAATAGAACCTCTGGTTGGTGCTATTTTACCCCTTTTCGAGCCGACTAGACTATATTTGAAAAGGTACCCCAAGTCTCCTTTTACGTTTTTGAGACTCTCTAAAAGAGAAAAACCGTTGAGCTTACCTTCTCTAGGCTCGTTAAAATCACATCAAAGGATGTTACCATTGTGTTTTTTGTTAATCGCGTTTGCATACTATGTCTTTGGCCTAATGATGGCTTGTTGGTTACCAACAACTCCCCCTAAAGTTTTACAAATTTAAAGGGGCCCATTAGATCTTGATAATTATAATGAGCCTCTGAGAATCAACCTTTTCAAATAGTTCCATACCTTGGCTTTACTTTGAGACAAACTTAAGACATTCACTATAATTATGAGGCATTCATTACAGAGTATATGTCAAAATTTAGAAATGAGCATAAAAATCTCAATTTAAACAAAGGCGTTAATTTTTATCTATTGTTTACTTTCGTTTAAGTTATGATTATGTGTTTTTCTTTTGCTCATTAGCAAGTTTGACTATTTTGAATAATGGGTTCAATACTTCATCAAATAATATCTTGGTTGGTTTCTCATTTTCATGAAATCATTTGGTGATATTAATTAATTAGTAATTTTTTTTCATTTTGCATCTCATTTCAAAATAATAATAATTAAACAATTGTGCATATATTGTTTGATTTTGTAAAACCAAAATTAATATTTTCTCTTCTCCATTAACTTGGAAGCTTCTAGAATTTTAGATCATATTTGAAAGAAAATTATAAACAATGTTTTTTTTTAATTAATTAATTATAAATAATGTTTGTTTAAATTCATTTTTTTATTTTTCTAGATTTATTTTATTCACAATTTTAGGTTATTAATTTTAAGTTTCTTTTTGTTTCCACGGGTTTCACCTACTATCAAATATTTGATCTGAGGATCTGATCATGGCTTGATTTTTATTATCCAAATCACGTTCAAGATGATTGATCCAAAAATAATATTGGATAAGCTACATATAATTTTATGAGCAACAGGATAAAATTTGGAAAGCGTCAAGATCAGACAAACGATTTTACAAGACTGATTTCAGCCAAACCATGAGGAATTTGAAAGCAGTTGAACACCGAGAAACAAAAATGGACCCATTTACCTTCCCTCATTAGATATTTTCCCAAAACAATGCATGATTTGAGAGATATGGATGTTTTCTGAGGAAAATTTTAGGTGGAAAAAAATTAATAGTGATGCCCAAACTATTCATATATTTATACAATGAATGAGAAAGTTTTGAGCCATGGAGATCCAAGAATTAGAGGAGGATTTTAATCCTTTTCTCTTTTATTATAATATTTATTTTGTAAACTTTTCTTCTTTTCAAATGGAGTAATGGATGGTTGGAATCTTTGGGAGAATGTGTTGGACAAGCGAGAGGGGGTGAATCAATTGTTTTTAGATGCTTAAACAATAATGCTTCTTTTAAAAATATTTACAAGGCACTCAATGATGATCCGCAATAATGCAGAGAGATAAACAAGGCACATTCAGCATAAGTCACACACATGTGATACACAGTGGAATGCTCTGGGAACCCCATAGGGTAAAAACCTCTTTCTTTATATGATAAGTAATGGTTACATTATTTACATTATCGTACACATGAGCACCAAATCATAATGAGGCTAAAACCTCTGTTTTTGCAAGCTGCAATTTGTTGAGAGTACCAACTCTCTATTTCTCTAGCACCCACTAGAAGGGAAGCACCAACTCCACAGTTTCTCTATAGCACCAACTAGAAGGAAGCGCAAACAGTGTTTCGGCCTGCTTGGATGGAAGCACCAACTGCAAATCATACAGGCACCAACTGTATAGCGAGGAGAACAATATTTCTCCCTTGCCCCACGCCACCCTGGTTTCTCGGCTGCAACTAGATGGAAGATACAACTCCACGTGTTCAAGCACCCACTTGAACCTATGAGGGACAACAGAGTCCTCCCTAGGATACTACGCTACCACGAAATAAAAAAATTCTTTTGAAACTTATTACAGTTATATGACGTTCAACAATGGCTTACCGGACTCATCACTTTTTAGCGCATTCCGTTTGCTCTGTTTGCCTCATCGCTTCGCACACATCACTTGCGTTTAATACGTTCTTTTTTTTTTATGCTCTGTGCCATGTCCATTCAATTCACCAATTCCTCTTCTATGCAATTCATTTGTTGCACTCCCCTCCTTCTTCACACATGAATCACCTTCAATAATAACAACCACAGAAACTCCAATATCAACAACAACCCTTCTCTTCTGTTGTACCGTGTATATATAGCTTGTGTGCACCTTGTGCATGCAATCATTCTCTGCATGCTCATACCGCGCAAATATCCTCCACTTCTCGAGTGCTCTGCGTGATCATGATCGTAACTCTTTAGATTCTCTGTCCATTTTCCCCAGCGTTCCAGAATCACTAGATGTTATCTTTGAGATTCCTCGGCCTATACAGTTGAGACTCTTAGGTCTTCTCTATGATGGTCGAGCTCACCTTAGTTGTTTAGTTCTTGCAGCTGCAGCTCATACATCATCAATCCTTCTAAGAATAGTCTTCCTTTGCAGATGAGAGAGAGAGAGAGAGAGAAGCTTGGACACTTCTTCTCCTCACGGTGATCGATTCTCTTCAAATTCTCTAGCGGGCGCCATCAATGGTTCACGGTAGTTTCTTGATAGTTCGGATGTTAGCCCTCCGATCAACACTTGATGCGATGGTTCCAGATTACATGCGCTATTTCATATATGGCGATATCGAGTTCGATGTCAATAATCTTTACTGACATGTCAACTCTCGATCCCTGATTCTTCTCCATTGACTGGAATCAATGTCTAGATCAAAGCTTGATCTGGCGGCTCAGATTGCATTGTGATTTCACATATCATTGATGTCGAATTCGATGTCAATAATCTTTGACATGTCCATCTCGATCCCGATGCCTCTCCATTGGTAGGATCAGCGATCGGATCAAAGCTTGATCTGATAACCGGTTACGCCATTGATTTCACATGCTCAGCGAAATCAAGTTCCTGTAGTGAATGTTCTTTGACAACTTCAACACTTGATCCTCGAAACTCAGACATGAATTTGGAATCAATGGTCCAAATTTGATCTTGATTCAGCGGTTTGTGATTTAAGTGCGCGAATTTGCATAAGTGAAATCGAGATTCTGTTGCATTGTTTCTTTGACATCTCCAACCGTGATCCTCGAAACTCTATCATGGTGTAAGTCTGTTGACATCACATGTGTTAAATAACTGCGACATGTCACCCTAATTCATGACTTACGTATTCTTGACATGTTGAATCTGTCTGACACTTATCATTACCTGTTTGTGACACGTGTTCCTAGCTGGCGTGGTCTGGCGGCGTGAAGAGTCGGGTTGACGGTCTAGATCGCATCTTGATCTGGCGATTCCAGATTCGGTCGGAGTTTCACACATCGCGATTTCAGGATTCTTGATGTCAATATTCTTTGACATTTCAACTCGATCAGCGAAACTCCACGGCCGAGGAGTTGGATCAGCAGTCCACATAACCCCACAGCGGATGGGCGGTAAGCCCTTCTTTGAGTTGTGAGCCCTCTACTCCTTTCATTTTTAAAGATTCGGTCACGAGGGTTTCTCCGATCCAGCGGTGGTTGGATCCTGTTAACAGAATCTAACAAGATCTATCCTCAGTCTGCCAGCTCCTTTTTCTTCATTCGGTCGATAGCCATCGAGTCGGGATGAGATCCAGTGATCACTGGTGGTTCTCCTCCGGGGCGTACTTTGTCCTTGTTTTTCCTTCGCCGCATACTCTGATCTTGCTATCAGTGGCAAGCTTACTTTTCCCGATAATAACCTGCCAACAATCCTCGCACTATCTCTTACGACTTATTAGGCTTGCTCTGACGTCTTCCTAAACTTCCGGTGCCCATCACATTTACATTCTTCACGTACTCATGCCATCTTCATTGTTGTACTTGCCATCAATGACAAGCATCATTACCTGTAAACATTTGCCAACAATCTCCCCTTTGGCATTGATGGCAACTAAAGACTTCCAATTCTTTTCTCCCCCTTTGAAATCAATGTCAAGAAGAGACATGCTCCCCACTGAGCTGTGCGATAATTTTAGGAGGCTTTAGATATTCAAACAATGCAAATCTCCCCTAACAAGATGGACTTTAGGTGTGAAACGAACTGACACCGACCCAGCGTCTAAGATATTCAAATGGTGTCGGCTGGGGGCTTAGTAAAGATATGCAATTTGTTACGTAGTGGGAATGTAATGGATCTAAACAATAATTTGATTGTTGATTTTGCTCTCTCATAAAATGATATTTTATCGTGTCTTGGAGTGGAGGATAGGATTTTTAGACGATGGCACTTGTGTTATCATAATGAATTGGGATCAGTGAATTATACTTTACCTCTAAGAATGCGCAGTGTATGAATCATCCATAATACATGTGTGCAATTGGCGACAACAATGTACTCACTCTGTGGTTGATAAAGAAATGGAACCTTTCTTTTTACTAAGCCGGGATACTAAGGAGTTACCCAAGAAGAATGCTCCTCCTTGGTGCTTTTTCTCTCATCAACACAATTTTCCCAATCCGCATCTGAATAAGCGATCCAAGCTGAATACTTTGTTTGGATACCAAAGACCATAATTCATTGTTTCTTTAAGTACTGAATATCCTTTTGTGACTTGCAAATGACTCTGTTTAGAGTCGCGATATCTTCCTACCATTCCTATAGCATGCATTGGTCTAGACAGAGATGTTGTGATGCTGCTTGGGCTTCCTATCGTGAATTAGGATCGGTCTGGGATATTCAAGTAATACAAATCTCCCTCTATGAGATGGACTCTTGGTGTGAAGCGAAATGACACCCGACCATGCGAGATATTCAAGCGGTGTCTTGGCTAGAGCAGTAAAGATAATGTCTGCAATTTGTTGTAGTGGGAATGTAATGGATCTAAACAATCTTGATTGGTGACCTGCTCTCTCATAAAATGATATTTTATGGGAATATGTTTTGTCTTGGAGTGGAGGATGGGATTTTTAGACCTGCCCATTGGCACTTGTGTTATCTGGCTGGTGGGATCGGTCGCGGTATATTTTACCTCTAAAGTGCAAGTGTGCGAATCATCCATAATACACGTGGTACCCAGCGGTAGCGTATGTGCCTACGTGGTTGATGAAAGTGAACCTTGCTTTTTACTAATCTAGGCTACTAAGGAGTTACCAAAATGCTCCTCCGGTGTTTCTTTCATCAACACAATTTTCCCAATCGCATCTGAACAATGATCCAATTGAGACTTTGATTTTTGGGATACCCACAGGACCATAAGTCATTGTTTCTTTAAGTAACTGAATATCCTTTTGACATTTGCAAATGACTCTGTTTGGAGTGCAACCCTGATATCTTCCATCTTTCCCTCTGACATGCATTATTTTTGGGTGAGGATGTTGTGATTAATACAGTAGACTTCCCTATCATTGATCACTGAGCTTTGATCAACATCCGGTGAATCATCCTTAGCAATTTACATCCGGTTACCATAGGTGTACCTTAAGGTTTAGAATCTTCCATTTGAAACCTTTTCAGCATTCTCTTAAATATTTTCCTTGAGAAATGAAAGATCCATCAGGCCTCTAAGTAGTGGGATCAAAGGAAAAATGAGAGTTCTCTTATCATAGACATTTCAAATTTAGATCCATGGCGGGAAAGCGAACCATTGTAGCAATGAATCCTTATTACATCCAAAGATGATCACTACATAGACCGGTCTGATAGAGAAAATCATTATCCTCTTTGTCTTAATATCTGATTGTCGGTTGTTCCTCTCTTGAACCCTTTGTCTTTGAGATCACGGTATCCGGTCTTTATTCTGGGAGGCTTGTTTTAATCCATATAAAGTTTTTTTCAACTTGCATACTAAGTCGGGGATATTAGACAATTTGAAACCCTCTGGTTGTTCATAGCACTTCTTCCTTAAATCTCCATTGAGAAAGGGACTTGACATCCATCTGGTGAACTTAAACCTTTATCACAGAAGCATAGGAAGAAACGTTACGATAGCTTCTAATCTTGCCTCTGGTAGCAAATGTTTCATCAAAATCGATACCGTCTATCGAGCATAGCCTTTACAGACTAACCTCACTTTGTTCCTGATAACTTGTCTTGCTCATTCAACTTATTCTTGAAGATCCATTTGGAGCCAATGACATTTTACCTTGGATCTTTGAACCATCTCCCCATGTATTGTTTTTCTCAATCGATCAAGTTCTTCATTCATTGCTTTAACTTGATGATCATTTGTGTTGGCTTCATTAAGGTATTGGGTTCCATCATGGATATGAGCTATGATATTGTTCGGTGGTTTTTATTAGATTTCTCCTGGTTTGTACCCTTTGTCTTTTTCTCCAATTATCTGACTTGCGGGATGATTCTTTTGAATGATTATGGAGGAGGAGTTTGAAGTTGTATGTTGATTTGAGTTTGTTTGAGTGTTTGAGTCTTCATCTGATTGAGAGTCTTAGGATTTTCTGCTTCTTGGACCTGTTCATCTTCAGCTTTAGCTGTATAATAGAGACTCGTACCGTACACCTCTTATAGGATTCCTTCATCATTTTTTTACATCAATACATTCAACCATTTTATGCATCCTCTTATTATAGCATCGTATCCTTTACTGTTTATAGAATGCCTAAGAAAATACCTTCATCCATGCAATCATCATTTTCTTAGGGTTTTCATCATTATTCTTTATGTAGCATTTACTCCCAAATACTCCGAAGTGTTTGATTGAGGCAAGTCTTCAAAACCATAATTCATAGCGTGTTTGTCACTTTGTGGTCTAAGGTGAGATTTGTTAAACACATGGACCTGCTTTGTGTGTATTTCTTCTACCAGTAGGTTTGACCAATGTTATTTCCATTCATCATTGACCTGGCCATTTCTGCACTGTTTCATTTGCCTCAACTACTCCATTTTGTTTATGGAGTTCTTGGGAATTATTATTCTCTCTTGATCCCATGCTCATGTGAGGAATTCATGAAGTCTCTTGACAAGCTCTCTCCCGATCGATCTACTTTAACCTCTTCCCTGTTTGGGTCTCGGTTAAAACCTTAAATATATTAAGCTTCTCAAATGCTTCATCTTTTCTTTGAGAAAGGCTACCAAGTAAGTGCGGAGTAATCATCGATAATCAGCATGAAGTATTTTCTTTCCCTGTGCCTTCATATCTTGATGGTCCACATAAATCCATATGAACTAGTTGGAGTGGTTCTCTGTTGAGTAAAGCTCTTGGACTTAAAAACTATGTCCTATTTTGCTTCCTACTTGTGGAGTTTACACGAATCTTGAGGGCTTTGATATTTTTGGAAGATCTTTTACGCACAGGGTTTTTGAGTTTGATTAAGTGTTAAAGTTTAGATGTCCAAGTCTCCTATGCCGTAACCAGCTTTCATCATGTTTTCTCGGATGACATTCTTCTCTATTTTCTTTCAGCACATATACATTATTTTCTGTCCTTATGCCTTTGTACACCACTTGTCACAGTTACTGACTTTATCTTGCAATCCTTGGGCGTGAACAACACCTCGCATTCTCTATCACACATTTGGCTTACACCAAGAAGATTATGTTTCCAGCCCATCCACAAGTGGGAATATTTGGATTTTCCTTTTCCATTTCTTAATCTCACCATCCCTTTTCCTTTATTTTCCCTAGAGCATCATTTCCAAAGGTTCACGGTTCCTGATTTACTTTCACTTTGTGATAGAAACTTGCCTTTGTCTCCGTCATGTGTTTGGAGCAACCAGTATCTATATACCAAGGTTGCGTTTCTTTGGTAGGATATTACTAATCACGCATTTTCCTTCTTCTTCCAAAACTTGACATTTTCAAAGGAGATTTTGAATCTGGTTCACAGTTCCTTAACCAACGGATCCAATGATTTATGTCAAAGTTATGACAAGTGTAGCATTCAACCTCATTATTCAATGAATCTTATTGTTGTAGTGTTAACCTAGTTATTGGTTGTTGATTATTTCTTTCCCTCCTTGGTTGTATGTGTCCAGACTTAATTTGGCAGTTTGTAGTCTGTGAAGGATTATTACTGTATCATTCTTTTTTGTGGGAGTATTTATTCCTTTGAAATCTTAGTGCTCATTTCTAGGTCTTAAGGAACAATTTACAGCTTTGTGACGAACCCTCCTTAGTTGTATGTGTCCAGACTTAATTTGGCAATTTGTAGTCTATGAAGGATTATTACCTGACTGTATCATTCTTTTTTGTGGGAAGTATTTATTCCTTTGAAATCTTAATTGCTCATTTCTAGGTCTTAAGGAACAATTTACAGCTTTGTGACCGAAATTAGAACAATAGAAACAATAGCCATAGAAAAATTCTTTGTACCTGCAAAATGGTTGTCTTCTTTGAGCAAATTGACTTCTTTCTTGCTGATGACATCTTTTAGAAGAAAGAACATTGTTTCTTCATCCTACAGATTCAGTCTTGACACCATTTTTTTTACTCATCCTGGGTTGTTGATTGTCTTCCTTTATTTCTACAGGTTTGTTATTGTCATTGATTGTACTTTTGACAAACTTGATGGGTTCTTCATTTCCTGTCTTCTCACTGCTTGATCCCTCTTCATAACCCAAACCAGTTTTTATCTTTGGATTCCTTTGCTGATTCAGAATGGTGGTTAATCCTTCTGAGGCTTTGATACTTGACAGATTCTGATTATACAAGGCTTGAAACTTCTCTATTTCTTTCCTTGTTTTCACTACTTCTTGTTCTAATGATTCACATCTTGCCTTCTTTTCTAATAGTTGTTGTTTCAGAATCTCTTCAATTTTCTTTGCCTCTTCCAATTATACCTTTAGTAGGACAAGGTCTTCACCAGGTTCTTCACTGTCTTTCTCAAACTGTATCAACAGTTGTCTTTGCTTTCTGTTCTTGATTCTTAGTCTGTCAAATTCTTCCAATGCACTGATCAGTTCTCCTTCCATGTCAACCACAACTTCTTCTTCATTAACATCACTCCCTGTGCTATTATTGTCATAGTCCTATTTGGCCATAAGTGTGAAGTCATTTAGTTTATCTTCAATAGATGAATCATTATCCTCATCATCTGAAGGATCATCATCATTGTTTTCACAAAGACTTTTCTTCTTAAAGTTATTCTCTTTAAAGAAATTCCTGTGTTTGTATTTCTCCTCATCATCACAAGTATGATCCTTTCCTTTGTGGGGACATTTGTTCGCAAAATGACCTATCCTACCACAGTTAAAAAAATTGAAAGGCAGTTTACCTTTGTATTTTCCTGATCCCTTCTTCAGTCTCTTCACAAATTTTGCTTCAATTTCATCGGGCTCAGAATCCTCATTCTTGTCTGCTTTAAATGATGCTTCTCTAGAGGTGGGTTTATCTTTAACTATTCTCATTTCATATGCAATCAATGTTTCGAGAAGTTGGTCAAACTACAAGGTTTTCAGATCATTAAGTTCTTCTATAGCAGAGACCTTCGGGTTGAACCTATCTAGGAGAGATCTCAAGATTTTCTGAACTAAAGAAGGTTCGCCAATTGTTTCACCAAGTGCCTTCACTGCATTTACCATTTCTTCTACTCTCAAAAAGTATTTTCCAATAGTTTCATATTCCTTCATCTTCAGTTGTTCAAACTGTATTCTGTAGGTTTGAAGCTTTGCATCCTTTACCTTATAATTACCCTCATAACTGTTAATGAGTTTGTCCCACATTTCTTTGGCAATTCCTAGGTGCATAACTTTTACGAATTCTGCTTCTGCAAGCCCACTCAAGATAGCATTCATGGCCTTAGTGTTGAAGCTAAATTCTAGTTTGTCATCCTTATTAGCTAGCACTATTGGCTTTACATAACCAGTATCTACCACATCCCAGACATCTGCACCTAAAGCCATGATGTAGGTTCTCATTCTAACTTTCCAGAAGGCAAAGTTTGTTCCATTGAACAGAGGGGCCTTATTGGTTGAATTTCCTTCATGG
>SNQJ01S0039265.1:1359-58163 GCA_010110895.2 Picea sitchensis
ATTAGTGTATTGTGTATGTGTATGTTTGTTCATTTGTTCATTGTTTATTTACTCTACAATTATTGGATGATAATGCTTCATTGATATAACACTTGTATTGTATGGTTAAAAATGATTAAATTTCTCTATTATCGATTCACCCGCCCTCTCAGTAATCCAATAGATCCTGCTTGTTTTGCACTTTTCCTCAAAAAAAAAATTATTTGATATATCAAATGGAAGAAGAAAAGGATTTTCTTCACACCCAAACAACCTGATAAGAGTAAATTCCTCAGAAGTCTCATAAACTCCTTTCCCAGAGAGAAATATGGTAACTTCAAGAGATAATATTGGCGTACCAAGGCCAAAAATCAATTTTTGAACTCTGAAATAAAATTATTATGAACCAGGTAAAATTTATATTGAGTTTTGTGTCTATAAAGGGCCGAATACCATGCATAAACTAGTTCGACCTTGAAATTAACATTATTTTCTCTTGGAAAATTTTCAAATACATGACCATATGAAATAAAAAAATATGAGGTAAGAGAAGTCATATAGAATTTTCGAGTCTTTTTCAAATTACCCAGTTGAAAAGAAACTTCACTCGAAATAAGGTGGCCCCAGTCTATAATGGCTTTCTCATGCAAATAAAAATGAAATACATATATTATATTTCTTGGTACAGATGTAGTAGACTCTAGACCAATAATATGAGAAAACAACCATGCAAACTCTCTGTATGGGTATTTTAACGAAGTTACCTCAATCCTGGAAATATCAGGGTTATTGCCTAGGTCGACCAAGTAGTTTCTTAGAAACCTCTCCCCTCCTCTATGTTGTTTCATAAATTCACTAGCCTCTTTGTTTTTAAATCACAAGGTAGATGTAGGGAGTCATAAAAGATTTGAAAATACTGAAGGAGCTAAGGAAATGGGATGATGTCCTTGCAGTTGAATCATTCTTTTCTTAGAGTTGAACTTATCTACGCACCATTGAACAAATTCTTTAAAATATGTTACTTCTAGAATGCAAGCCGCTAATGCTATTCCTGAAGTCCAAATTAAATTCATCTTTTTCTCGATCGGAGAAAGAGCCATGTGTTAATTGTATTCCCTCGACCAATAAAACTCTTGATCTTCACAGCCAAGTGTGTTTAGTGTATCTCCACAATACTACTCCTTTTTCTTACTTGTTATCCTTTTCTTTGTTTTTGGATTTGGCAATAGGTTGCACTAGCATCGATATTTACAGCTTGGCATATTAGTCTTTACTTAATTTCACCATGTATGTTATTGATAGTTCAATCAATGTAAAACTTGTTTTAATATAGTTGGCTTGCATGAGATTTGAATTTATTACAAAATTTATGAGTGTTCCATGAATTTAATAACCATATTATGATTACACAAGTGGTAGTTGATGTGGTGGGGATCATAATTGCAATGAGAAGTGGTGATGTGATGTCATGGAAGATGAAAAATGTTTAGTATGGAAGTGTGATATGAGGGTTGGAAGGTGAAAAATCTAGATGTGGGACTGTAGACCTGCATACTTGAGGATATGGAGAAAAGGTAAAGAGGCTCACACCGAAACAAGAAATGCGACTAAGTATGGGAGATGGAATTTTTTAGGGTCATAGTGGTAGAGGGTGCATTTTGGAGATTACGAGACTTCAGACCTGCAGACATACGGACTAGAGAAAAAGTTAATGGATGGTATGTGCCTCGCATCCTCATTTCACAAAATATGGTTAAGTGTCGGAAAGTGAAAAAAGTATGATTTGGGGAATGTGAAAGTAAGAGGTGCATTCTAGAGAACATGCGATTGTGGACTTCAGACCTACAGACCTAGAGACATGCGGGCCCGAGACTTGTTCTAGCCCCTCCCCACATTACTTGAATTAGGCTAAGTGTTGAGAAAAGTTGATAAAGGAGAAAAATACTAAAAAAAAAGGGACAAAGAAAAAAAAAAAAAAAAAAATTATGGATAACAAAATGAAAGCCAAAATTGATCAAGAATGTAAGATCCCTGAAGAAACCAGCGTTCTCTTGTCGACATCCTATTGCCTGACCTTCAAATTTCCTGTCGACCACTTCGAATTTCGCCACCTCGTCAACCATCGACTCGACTTAACTCATCAATCGACTTATCACCTATTCGATCCGATCTACTAGCCATTGTTGGTATTATTTCATTACACCGAAATACCAACAACCCAACAATGCTTTGGGTCAAAAGGCCTCAATGGAAGATCTTTAGTTGGTGGGGGGGGGCACCTTGCCTTGGGGGGGGCACCTTGCCTTCAAATTGGGTGGAACATTCAAATAAGGATGATGGTCTATATTTGGATCATATTTAAGAAGGGCTCGATCTTTGAAGGCATGATATTTGCATAAAGCCTGATTGGTTCATTTGAATAGGACTAATGTCCCGGTGAGTATGTAATATCTTTTGAAAGGTAACCCACTATGAGATCATTTGAATTAGTTCAATAAGAGTTTAGAAAGGGTGTTACATGTGGTATATGATGTATGTAATGTGGATTAATTCGAATGAAAAGTAAATAAGTAACCACAAAGGGTTGATTTCAATGGAAAAGTTGAAAAAGAGCCCCTCCTTCTCAAATGTGGTGATAGAGGGGGATAAGTATGTGACATATTGGTATTGGAGCTCATTTTAAAACATTTGTGATGTCATGGCAAGAAATATAAATGTCAAAGTATTTCAAGGGAAAATTTGCAACACTAGACCTTTATGGGCCAGGAAATCAAAGGTCATGTTACAACACTGGTGCTATTATGGGAAAAGGATACAAATTTTGTGGAGGAATTCATGGCAAGTTTTTGATAGAAATCCTCAATGAGAGAGCTATGGAAAAATGCTATGAAAATGAATGCCATGTGAGATAAGTTAGATAACCATGTGTGAGACCATGTTGTTGTTAGATTTGGGTATAGCCTATAATGGTGCATGAGTATCCAATGGTATTCCTACTCATGTTGGTATCTTGGACCGAAATATTCTTTCCAACATTGAGAACACCAAGAAGGGGGAAGGGTTTCCCGAGGGACTATTGAGTAGATAAGGGAAAGGCCTTCTTGTACACCAAAGGATTGTTTATCAGAGAAATGTTATATTCCTATGGTTGTATTTGGACAAAAGAGGAAGGTGTTTAGAGGATCAAACAAGTGTTGTAGAGATATGTTGAGGCATTGGGTAAAATATCCAACTTGTCACAGTGAATATCCTGAGTAGTCATTATATTATTCTTAAATGAATACAAGGATGCATTGAGTTAATGTGCACAAGTATATGATGTAATTATGCAAGTCAATCATGTATTCATGAATCTTTACATTAATGTGTTTTTCATGTATTTTTCAGTTCATCTCATGATAGGTTTGTTAAAAGCATCAAGTCTGGATACTCGTTGGATGTAGAATTTATCCAACAAGTACCTACACTTGATACTTTTAGTAAACCTATAAGGAAATAAATAGAAAATACATTGAAAAAAATGTTTTCTTTTTTTCCCCTCCAACTCTATTCACACATAGGGTTGGCATCATCATTAAATCCTTTTGCTTGAAAATAAGCATTTAAAAAAAAATAAAAAATCTTCGAGGAAATTTTCTTAAAAAGGCCATTTTAAACTTCAAATTTTTCATAATGTCAATGGAAATAAAACAACAAATCCATATAGGAACAATAATGTATCGAATATCATATGAGTTGATTACAATGAGTGATGGCCATGTGCATAAATATACTTTAAAGGGTGTTTTCCATGAAGAATCATGTTTGTTAGATAGCTAGACACTTTTCCATGATATTACCTTTATTATTTAGTATAGGATTTATTAATGGTACTTTATACTTGGTATTTAATTATTATGTGTTTACATTTATATATGTTCATTACATTTCACCATTCCTTGAAAAGCTTTGGAGTGAATCCACAAAGCTTGGTAACACTTTTTGGCAAGGGAGAGCATGGAAGTTTTTTTTTCATACCCGTAATTGAGGTGATTTTAAGCGCTTAATCAAGCACTTAACTGATCCATCAATCGAGGGTTTTTGACGAATGAGACAAACCCTTGGCCGAGGTGTGAGTTTGGTTTAAGTCAGCGCTTTATCCATTTGTAGAGATCTACCAAGTTTATTTATTTATTTTAAGACATTTATGAATCATTTTTTCATGATTCTGTATTATTTTTCATGTGGAGTGTTCAGTATTCTTTATATATTGTGCTAAATTCTTATAAATGTCTTTTTTTTTTTTCTTTTTTTTTTAATATAATATTACATGTTAATTGTAGGGATGAAAACAATAGGGAAGGCTTTATTTATACTATTACATGGAGGCCTTTAGCTTGATCGTGTTATTTTTATTAACCTGCAAATACTTTGATTGAAGGTTTAATTAACCCTCGATCGAGGTATTTTGAAAATCCTCATTAATCCCTCTATAATACCCCTAGAACGAACCCCATTGTAAATATAATGTAATTGTACATATAGGTTGGTGAGCCAGTGCACTTGGAGGCTAGAGTGCCTATGTGGTTATTAGGTTGGTGAGCCAGAAGTTGAAAGGCCAGTGAGACTATTTTTGTAAATGTAATCACACTTAGTTTTTTTTTGAAAACACATCATTGTTGCAGACCAACCATGTAAAAGAGTATGGAGGGATAAAATCCACTAGAATGGGAAAAAGGGGGCTAAGAGTCTAGAAAAGGTGCTAAGCTAAGGGGGCTTAAGCCAAAAAGGAATATTTTATCAATATTCCTAAAGTTAAAGTCTAAAGTATGGGATAATGCATTTTATCCTAAGTCCCTATGAAGAAACATATCACCATGTGAGGGAACCCATGTGTGACACATGTAGTTTCCAACATGAAAAGTGTCAAGTTGGGAACACACACACACAAGTTTTGGGGACTTTAGCTCATTCAACAATTGGGGGGGATCGTTATTCACACCTCACCACCTCCATGCAAATTTGATATGTACCTTCATTCTTCTAGAACTCACAACTATACCAATACTAGGACCTTGGTTAGATTCGGATCTAGGCTGAAGAGGCAGGGTGTTAGGCCCGTAGGACACTGAAGAGGTAGGTTTTCAGGACTGTGAGAATTCTCTCCAGGTGAGAGAACTACTGGGAATTGATTTCCCAAGGTTCGAAATTGCAACTACAGGGATCTGATACTTCTTGTCCGACTTATTGATGAAGCCCTGGAAGGGAAGTGGGGCAGTCGAAGGACTATTGAGCAGAGAAGGGGCACACTTATTGGGGTGGGACATGCATGTGGGGAATGAGGGACGCTAGGTTGTTAGTTTGAGTTGGCACCTTTGTCTGAGTTTGTATGTTGTTAAAGAGACCTAAGTCTGGTTAGAAATCCTTTACCCAGATGGAATTTAGCCCTAGCTCGGGGGTGACCCACTGCTGGGAGTTTATGAGCAGTCTGGTCTAAGAGTAGGGTGTCAAATTCATATGTACAGACCCCAATTTGGTTGTATTGAGCTTAATTACAATCTCTAATGGCGGCTATAGAAGTAATTGCAGAATGCCCATGATAAAAATTGAGCAAAAGTCCCTAATTTTGGGATGAAAATTCTTGGAGAATTCATGAGTAATGCAAGAAATGAACCAAGAATTAAAATCTCCAAATTTTGATGGAAATCCGAGAAAGAAATTTTGAATTTGGGTGGTTTTTGAAGTAAGAAAAATCGAAAAAAAATTGGGTATTTTTCCCATACGATGACGTCAGCATGACGTGAAGGCCACGTGCGAGCTGATGTGGTAGAATAAATATGCGTACTTCCACGATGGAAGGTACATGTTGGATGGGATGAAAATTGGCAGGGGATTTGCAGCCATGTGGCAGGCCAAATGTTAGTCCCATGAAAACGTGATAAGATCTTGGAATTTGTCTAAGTGTTAAGCTATCGCGGAGCGCATAGAGAATCAAGGGTATGGTAAGAGGTATGGTATCCCCGAAGACCTAAGAACCCACGATATGAAGTGGAAAATCGACTAAGTCCTAAGGATTTTTCGGGTGGATATATGGATGTAGTTATAAGAGGTATGGTATCCCCGCGAACCCGCGATAACAAGTGTAAAATCAACTAAGTCCTAAGGATTTGTTGGGCGGATGGGTGGATGTAGTTATAAGAGTAAAATAAATATGGGATCATCTGAACCCGTGGTGAAATCTTAGAGAAAATGACTAAGTATAGGTGTATAATGGATATGGTGGAACACCCCGATGCCTTTTGGAGAAGGAATAAGTTATAACCTGAATGAAATGGACTCATGAAGCCATGATAAACTTAAGAAAATATTCTAAGTATGGGAGAAATTTAAGGGTGGCAGAATGTGAGAGTGTATTTTGGAGGCCGTAGAAGTTTGAAGGGAATAAATTAAGACCTTGAAACCCTGGTTAAATATTTTAATGATCAAGATCTAATTCAAATATAATCAAATGGTGGTTGAGCATTGAAGATAGGATTCTCGAGCTAACAAAATTATCTTCCCTGTAATGCCATTAATAGTCTTTCTTCTCAAATATTTTGAAGGGGGACACAAGAATTAGTCACGAGGATGCGTGGACAGCAAAATCACTGTATTCACTCAAGAATGTATTTTAAAAAAGATATTAAGAATTCACAAGAAATCATAAATAAATTGTTTCTAATAAAATTCTAAAGATTAAAATGTTGTATAAAATGATGATTTTGTTAAATTCTTGTAGCCTTACAAATCCCATTGCATACACATTTTGCAGAACCAAGAACATAATTCAACGTAAGAAGAATTTAACAGGAAGATTAGTAAACCAAGACATGGATGATTCCCAAGGAACTTACAATTGTGAAGATGAAGGAAACATATTTGGTATGGGTGTGGATGTTGCGGTAACATAATCCAATGGGCATGGAGAAGACAAAAATTAAGAGAGCATGAACTTGGTAAAGACCATCATAATTTTTCAAAAGGATGTCTAAAGTTATAAAGTTGATAACGTGAAGCTTATGAAATCCAAGGAGCAACAAGAAGGATTTAGCATCAAGTTAATGCAAAGCTTGGACATAATAGAGAAGAAGATGGGTAAGGAGACTAAGACAAGCAAATCAGGGAGTCACCCATCTCATGATAAGAGGAGAAGAACCATAAGTGTTGGTAGGTGTTGTTCCAGAGTCTGTACTTAAGGCTTAGAAAGTACAGTGTCTAGGCATCTGAAAGTGAGTAAAGGATAAAGGAAGGGAAAGCATTGACCTTCGAGAAAGGAAGCTAAGGTTGATTTCTAAGTTGTCGTTGTCTAGCTTCCAACTGTTCCTGGATGTTTATATCTCGTTCAATGGCAGCCCATGAATGTTCAAGTTCTACCCGGGTAGTGGTTGTTTTAAGAATGGTGTCGAAAAGGTTCAGAGCGATATGTGTTTGGTCCGATAAACCGGGTTCAATATTAGGTTGTCTTGCAGCAGGGACAGTCATAGAGGAACAGTAAAATTAAAGGAGAGTTTCAAAGCTTTAGATGTTGTCTCAATTCGATCGTATAAAAGAGAACTATTTGATTAAAAGTTAGAAACAAATTGCAAACCAAAGGCCTTTCCCTGTAACTGCGTTATCCGTTAAATAAATGTGTGTGTGTGAAAATGTGAGAAAAACATAAAGCTGCTTATAATACGAGGCTCCTATCAAGGGAGAATCTCGCTCTATAAACAGGAGAAGAAAAAAGTGAGAAGAAATATGATGAATGTATAAAATATGAAAATCTACAAAGTCCACAGGTCTTGTACCTGCTAATAGCCGATACAGAGGAAAAGTTGTAAATGTTATAGACAATTTAAAATTAATCACCACAGTAGAGGTTTTACTAAATTGTAGCTAAACATTCCTCAAACATATATATATGAAATGAAATTGAAAATGAAATTATAGAGAGAACAAAATCATAACATAGTCTTGACGGAATCAGGAGTCTTCGGATTTTCTTTGTATTAATATTCAAAAATTCGAGAGTCTCTATTACAATCGACCAAAATAAGTCCAGCCCTTGTTCTTTCTACAAAATGTATATTTATAAAAATTTCTATAGTATGGAATCTCAAACGTTCCAGAGGTTTTCGGTTACAACAAAGGAGATAAATCGTTTCAATTCTTGGTTTCTGTCCTTATTTGGTACCGGAAACCTGCCTCTTCGCATGCTCCGTGCAAATGACGCACTTCTCCACCAGCTGGGATATTAACTTAGAAGGTTTTGCTTGATTGTTGGCCTCGAAAGTGTAACAGACCTTCACCAATTTTGGCAACTTTCCCTCCACCTGTTGGTCTTTGGTGTTGACAGAACATAATCGTACACTTGGTTTAATCAACCATTTATCTATTTGGACTATGTCTGTTTGGGTTACTTGTGATATTTCGGCCAATTCTCTTTCTTCATTTTCCTTAATCTTGAGTAGATGCTCGACTGTATTGATTTGGCCCAGTGTTTCAGTGTTGCCTTCATCGTCAGGACCTAGACAACTTCCATCTAGAAAACCAAAGGTTTCCTCACAAGATTTTCTTATCTCTATAGCTTGTTGTCTGCCTTTAGATATGTCACGCTCCCATTCTTTCAACAAGATGTTACCTCGGGTCTACTCCGAGATAGAAAACCTGCAACTACTGCTTGTCTCCCTTCTCGTCGTGGCTATAATAGCCTCTTGGAAAGAAACTCAGGCCGCCCCAACATCTTTTTCTCTGAGAGTGAGGTTTTCCAATACTTGATCAATGAGTTGGCAGTTGTTTTGAATCGTTTCTACCTTAACAAGTAGGCGTTGTTGAGCTGCCGACACTCTTTTTCTAATCTCTATAGCTTGGGATTGAAATATCCCGATATCAATTACTTGGCTTTCGACTAAGTCTAATTTGACTTGTAGCCRCTCTATCAATTC
Source organism: Picea sitchensis (assembly GCA_010110895.2). NCBI lineage: Eukaryota > Viridiplantae > Streptophyta > Pinopsida > Pinales > Pinaceae > Picea > Picea sitchensis. The sequence continues at coordinate 10,281 of SNQJ01S0039265.1, forward strand.
TCCTTGYTGGCCTACCTGTGTCTGCCTTGTCTAAGCCATYAGCTGCATCTGTTTGAGGTCGGCTTTGAGCCACTCAATTTCCTTTTGATCAGCTACTCTAGCTTGTTCCAAACCTGTATTCGCCTGATCTGTGGCAGCAGCCTCTGTCGTAGCCAGTTTAGCCTCTAATGTTTTRATCAAACAATTTTTTCGCTTCAGCTGATCCTTTAGGGTCTCAACTGAATATTGGTTGGTTGTAGCGAAAGCCCCCAATGTTCCTGCTATTTGAGTCGCAAATTCTTGCTTCTTCACATATTTTCCATCGGCTAAGATTTTAAATTTTTTGGCTATCTTACCTGCCTCTTGATAAAATTCCTATTTCACGACAACCTTTCTCTTCTTATCAAAGAAGAATTCATTCGGAGGTAGCTCTTCCATTGTTATGGGAATTAATTCTTGGCCGAAAACCCACCTTGCATCTGGAACCCCTTTCATGGACTACAAGGGGGTAATAGAAATGATGGGAGTGTCGACCTGCTTAGATGATTTCCTTGGAGTAACAACCGAAGTTGGCTCGCTCGAAGGGTAGTACGTTTTAGCTTCCTGTTTTGGGCCCCCAGTTTGCTCCTTCTTGTCCTGGTGTTCTTCTTGGCTGGGTGCTGAATCTTTGGAGCCTTCGGCTTCCGTTTTCTGCACCTCTATGGTCGTTGTATTCTCACCCCGTAATACTGGGGGAAGGCATCTCCGTCGATGTTCTTGGAATTTGAACACATCGGCCCTCTCTTTGGGCGACAGGGCTTGTATCCGAGCCAAAACCTCGACAGAATATCTCGCACCTCGGAAGATGTCATCATGAGGTGAATTTTCGTGCTCAAACCTTTTGAGGCCACAACTAGCCAAGTGATTACTCACAACCTTGTGTGGGTCGTGTTTCTTAAATTCAATGTGAACCAATTTAATGTCTTCCAAGGTTGTTGCTTCAGCCTTTGCATGCCCAAAATCTAATAAATAATAGGTGTTCAAATGAATAGGGAATGGTGGCCATACCTTCTTCGAATATCCCTTAAGCTCTTTGCTTACGCCACCAATCACGGTTTCCCTGGCGATCTCGTGAAAATCCAGCCTATCGGGTATAAATAATGGTAGAGCATGTGGAGGGATAGAAGCGTCAAAAACCCTGAGGTATGAAAATTCTGCTTCCACGTACCAGTCGACCACACTGCTCAAATTTACCACAATGCTATCTGAGATCCTGGGTGGTGGATTATCGAAGATGGTGACATGCATCGGTACCATTACCCAATTGAAAATTTCATATACAAAATCTGAATCCTTGTCCTCCCACAACTTTGAATAGTAGACGTGGATAGGCTCAGCATCCGATGGAGACCAGCTCCAGCTCATTAAGGGAAAAGGTGTTATGCAACACACGATGTCCATGATGTATGCGGACATAAAAAATGAAGCAGCTTTCCCGCTCGCCCTCTGCGTTCGATATTCTGTAATCTGACTGGTCAAACTATCTGACAATAGTTTAACCCAATCGAAGGAACAACCTTCTACGACTGTATGTATCAGAGGCACCCACAGAAGGAAGAAATGTGTGGTGTATTCCATCCCATACAATCTACAGGTCATCATTGCTATGTATTTGAACTGTGGTTCCAAAGAAGATATGGAATAAATTTCGTTGCTATTGGCCTTGAACTTCGCAGGGTACGAGCCCCAATCCTTGATCAAATCAGATAAGATTTTGCCATATTGCTCGCATTCCTTCTGTCTAAACTCCTCCAGAAACTCAGCGTTGTATCTGAAATTTGACGTGGGTGGCAAATTGTACATCGCCTGTAATTGTTCCGGTCTAAAGATTCCAATAGTGACCTTCTGCTCGTTGACGATGGTTCTGGTTGGGATATCTACATGGTCTAGTGCCCATCGGATCATATCATAGTAAGGAAGAAGACATGGTCTTGCCGCTACTTTATGCATTTCTTCTTGGAGAACGATCTTGTATTTAGTGGCCAGGTCGTCCTTCTCATTGTCACTGGAATCATCCGAACAGTCTACCAATTTGGACTGCAGAATCTCAGAAATATACGACCAGGTTCTGACTGAATCAACGCTTTGGGGTGAAGTATCAGAAACGTTATCCGCGCCTTGCCCTGAAATCTCAGCACTTTCCTTGGACGCTTTTCGTGGGGCCATGATCGGGGATTCTGATTTAGCTCTCCTATGATAAAAATACGTATACATACAGAAAGCAGTTTGCTGAGGAAAGTTTCTCTGCGTAAAATAGAAATGAGCTTATGACACGGAAGAAAAAGATCTATATCTTCGACCATTTAAAACCTCGACGTCCTTATGATCAGAACGGTCAAATCAATTTTAGAGACAGATTTAGCAATAAAAACCATATCCTTACTTGCTGATTTGCCTCATTCTCAATTAATGCCATAAATTTCGACGGTTCGTGACACAAGTTGGCGTAAGGAAAATTTAAATTTACCTCGTAGATTGTGCATATTATTATTTGCATTAAATACTTCTTAAGCTCACTTAGCTTCTTTAATCCGACTTTCTTAAACTTTAATCAATTTTTCGGCGTTCGCCTTGTCAGGAGTTTTCACTCTAACCTTTCGAGCCCCTAAAACCTGAGATCGCGATGATTGGATTTAGTTAAGCGAGAACGTAAGTAGGATTAAGTGTTTAATTAATCATGTTTTAATTTATATCGCGACTCGGGACTTCAAAGGTATAGTTTCTAGGAGGAGCGTATGCCGAGTCATGAAATCCCGAGATCACAAAGATGTGATCTATTTAAACTAGAAGATAAACAGGATTAAGTATTTTAGTTAATTAATATTTGAGCAATATCGTGACTTCGCCACTCGGGGTTTCGAAGGTATAGCTTTTGGGAGGCGCATACACCGAGTCGCGAAATCCTGACGAGCTTTAATCATGGTCAAAATTAACCACCCCTGACACTAACCCGGGTTACTTATGTAAAAGTCTCGTAGTTTCTCCTATTGGAGTTATGACGGTAACGCTTTTGGAGAGAGTGAACGCCGAGACGCGAAATCCCGACAGCACTTGACTGGGGTTTAAATAATTTTACTCTTAGCTTTAACCTGAGGTAAGCTTTTAACAATTATTCGTGACCTCACACATCGGGGATTGTAAATCTTGTGACTTGTAACTCCCGAAGCGCGATATCCCGAAGTACAAAAAGTAAAAATTTATGTTTAATGATAAAAGGTGGTGACTTATGAAAAATAACATCCTACACTATTTCGCATGTCGGGACTACTGAAAATTTTAGTTTGTAAGTGTCACGAAGTGAAAAAGAACTTAAAGACCAACATTTGACCTTTTTAAAAATTATATTTAAACCAGTTGAAAAAGGCGGCTCCAACAATAGGCATAACCATCACTCCCCAAAGCATTCAACTAGGAGAATACATAGTAGTTCAATTCCATCCCTTGTCAGGAAGCATAAGAAGAAGTCTGGAATGGATGAGCTGCAGGGAGAAATGAATAAAATCAAACCACCTACATTTGATGGTGAACACAAGAAGGATGAGGTATGTTGAGATCTAGTTGTTGGGAATGAGAAAGTATTTTCAGTTGCATAATTACTCTTCATGGGAAGAAGGAAGAAGTATCAGAATGTGCAAGTGAAACACATTGATGAGAAAAAATTTACTTGGAGAGAATTCAAAAGGTATTTTCAAAATAATTACTTAACCAAATGATACTATGATAAGAATATGAAGGAGTTATTTTAACTCAAGCTTGGGAGTATGACCATAGACGATTACGAAAGGAGGTTCTTAGAACTGCTAAAATATGTTTCTTTCATCAAGGATGAACAAGTTAAGATTCAAAGGTGCCTGAGTGGGATGCCATCATTTATCAGTGACAAGATACAATATGATGATCCCAAGACACTAGAGGAAACCATAAGGAGAAATAAATTCCTTTATGACCAGCATAGAGGAATACCAACTTTCCAAAATCCATGGGAAGACAAGAATAAGAGCAAGATGGAACATAGGATGAAGGGGGAAAAGCCACCATCCTTCTGAAATAATTCTCAAGGACAACCATCTCATAAGGAACCCAAGATGACTCAAACAATGGGGCAAAGACCAAGACAACCACCTATTCAATGTTGGGGTTGTGGGGGAGATAATATGTATAGAGATTTCCCTCACAGAGGTGAAAAAGTGAGGATTGTTCACAAATTACAACAAGATGAAACAGTGGAGGAAATAAGCATAAATCTACGTAGGATCTACATAACTCTCGATAACAAGAAATATGAGTTTCAGTCACATATGATTGAAGTGGAAGGTAATATCAACAACCAACTCATTGGTATTTTAATTGATTCAAGAGCTAGTCATAGTTATCTAGATCCTAATATGGTTGAAAGATTTCAATTTCCAAGAAGCAAGCTTGGTAAACCTTGGTTGGTGCAACGAGATACAAGAGTTAAAAAGAAGATTAATGAGATGGTTAAGGCATTCCCAATAGACATGAATGGATTAAGAACAAGGGAAGATTTGAATATCATAGTTTTGGTCTCATATGATTGCCTAATCGATATGGATTGGTTGGAACAACATCATGTTGTTCTAGAATGTTATAATAAGAATTTGACCTGCTTGGATGAAGAAGGGAACCTGAGGATAGTTCAGGGTATTCCAAGAGAAGTAACCATTATAGAAGTTCTAGCCTTGCAACTGAAGAAAAACGTTAGGAAAGGATGTCTAGTATTTTCAGCACATATGGAGGAGGCACCTAAGGATAAAGTACCAAGTATTGAAAATTATGCAATACTAAAAGAGTTTGAGGATGTATTTAAAGAAATACCAAGATTTCCACCCAAGAGAGATATTAATTTATCCATAAATCGGATGCCTGGAGTAGCCCCAGTATCCAAGACTCCTTATAGGATGAGTACACCAGAGTTGAAGGAGTTGAAAATGCAGTTGGAGGAAATTCTAAAGAAAGGGTATATAAGCACAAGTGTGTCACCATGGGGTGCCCCAATATTTTTTATGAAGAAAAATGATGGAACCTTGAGGATTTGCATTGACTTCGGGCAATTGAACAAGGTAACTGTGAAGAATAAATATATTTTTCCAATGATAGATGATCTCTTTGATCAAGTGAAAGATGTTAAGCTATTCGCTAAGATTGATCTCAGGTCAGGTTATCACCAGGTAAGAATTAAGGAAGAAGACATTAGCAAGACTGCCTTCAGAACAAGGTATGGCCATTATGAGTTCACAATGGTGCCATTTGGGTTATCAAATGCACCAACTATCTTCACGTGTTTAATGAATGGTGTTTTCATAGAATACTCGGATACATTTTTCATTGTGATTTTGGATTACATACTTATTTGCTAAAAATATAAAGAATAACATGAGAATCGCTTGAGTATGGTGCTACAAGTATTGAGAGAACATCAACTATTTACAAAGTTGAGAAAGTGTTCATTCTACCAGAGGAAGATACATTACGTGGGACATATTATTTAAGAGAAAGGGATAGTAGTGGACCCAGCAAATATATAATCCATTGAAGGGTGGCCAACACCAAGGAATGTCTCTGAGGTGAGATCATTCATGGTACTTGCAGGTTACTACAAAAGATTTATTGAAGGATTCTCAAAGATTGCACACCCAATCACTTCCTTGCAAAAGAAGGGTGTGAAATTTGAGTGGACATCAGATTGTGAAAGAAGTTTCCAACACTTGAAGTATTTGTTGACTAGTGTTCCAATATTGAGGATTGTTGATCCAAATGAAGACTTCATTGTATGCACATATGAATGTAAAGAAGGACTTGGTTGGGTTCTTTGTCAAAATGAACATGTGATGTGCTACAAATCAAGAAAATTAAAGGAACATGAAAGACACTATGCTACTCATGATTTGAAATTGGTAGCCATAGTGCATTCCTTGAAGATGTGGAGGTACTACCTCATGGGAAAAATATTTGAGTTGAGGATGGACCATAGTGGTCTGAAATATTTATTTGGAGAACTAACTCTAAATGTCGGGAAAAGAAGGTGGTTAGAATTGCTCGGCGAGTATGACTTTGATATAAAGCATATCAAGGGTAAAGAGAACAAGGTGGTTGATACACTCAACATGAGAGTGCATGAGATGTGTGCTACAACCATTAGCATGTACATATCAGATTTGAAAGACATAATTTTAGAGGCTGCAAAATCATATCTACAACACATGGAAATAAAGACAAAATTACAACAAGGTATTCTGCAACAAAAAAATGAGAATTATGAGTTAAAAGAGGATGAAATTATTTTGTACAGAGGCAAAATTTATGTGCCAAATTCTCAGGAATTGAAAAATATGCTATTAAAAGAAATGCATAATGTTCCTTATGTTGGACACCTAGGTTACCAAAAGACTATTAAAGTTGTCAAGATACAATATTATTGGCTAGGTATGAAGAAAGAGGTTGTTTATTTTATTTCCAAGTGTTTGGAATGTCAAAAATTCAAGGCTGAGCATAGACACCCAACTGGCATGCTACAACCATTACCCATTTCTGAGTGGAAATGGGAAGTTGTAACAATGGATTTCATCACCAAGTTGCCCATAACAACCAAGCAACATGATTCCATCATGGTGGTGGTGGATAAGCTTACTAAAGTTGCCCACTTTATTCCAGTAAAGCTCACTCACAAGGAAACCAACATTGTTGATATCTATATGGGAGAAATTGCTCGACTACATGGTATACCCTAGATAGTTGTGTCTGATAGAGATCCAAAATTTACTTCAAATTTTTGGAAAGGATTATTCAAAGAATTTGGGACCAATCTGAACTTTAGAACAACCTATCATCCAGAGTTAGATGGGCAAAGAGAGAGGGTGAATCAAGTGATTGAAGATATGTTGAGGATGAATGTGATGGATAAACCATCCAAATGAGAGGATTATTTTCATTTGGTGGAATTTACTTATAAGAATGGGTATCAATAATATCTAAAGATGAGCCCATTTGAGGCACTTTATGGTAGAAAGTGCAACACACTAGTGAGCTACGACAACCCAACAGATAGAGCAGTGGTTGGACCAGAATTACTTAGGGAAATGGAAAAGAATATGGTGAGAATAAAACAAAATTTAAAGGTTACCCAGGATAGGCAGAGTTCAAAGTGGGTGACTATGTGTTTTTAAAAGTAAAGGCCAAGAGAATTTCCCTAAAGTTGGGAAATTGTTCAAAATTGATAGCTCATTATTGTGGTCCGTTTGAAATCCCGGAGAGGATTGGTCATGTAGCATACATGATTTCCTTACCTACATCAATATGTATTCATAATGTATTCCATGTATTATTTCTTAAAAAGTATGTACCTGATGTTAATCATGTCATTGATTGGAATGTGATTTAGGTGGAGCAAGAAGGAGACTTCTGATTTCATCCAATATGCATATCAGAAAGTCAAGCTGCTCTGGAATCGAGAAATAGGACTGATAAAGGTCCAATGGACCTAGTACGGTCCTGAGGATGCAACCTGGGAACATGATGATGCTATGTAGGCATAATACCCACATATTTTTGAATATTTGCGAAGTTTTGTTTGTACATATGTATATAATGCACTGAGGACAATGCATAAATAAGGGGGAGTGGAATGTAATACCCCTAGGACAAACCACATTGTAAATATAATGCAATTTTACATATATGTTGGTGAGCCATGGTACGTGGAGGCCATAGTGTTTGTGTGGTTATTAGGATGGTGAGCTAGAAGCTAAAAGGCCATCGAGCCTATTTTTCTAAATGTAATCACACTCAATTTTGTTTTTGAAAACACATCATTGTTGCATACCAACCATGTAAAAGAGTATGGGGGGATAAAATCCACTAGAATGGGAAAAGGGGGCTTAGAGTCTAGAAAATGGGCTAAGCTAAGGGGGCTTAAGCCAAAAAGAAATATTTTATCAATATTCCTAAAGTGAAAGTCTAAAGTAGGGGATAATGCATTTTATCCTAAGTCCCTATGAAGAAACGTATCACCGTGTGAGGGAACCCATGTGTGACCCATGTAGTTTCCAACATGACAAGTGTCAAGTTGGCAATATGCACATAAGTTTTGGGGACTTCAGTGCATTCAACGATCGAGGGGGGATCATTATTCACACCTCGTCACCTCCATGCCACTCTCATCTATACCTTCATGTTGCTATTACCCGTAACTGTACCGGTACTAGGACCTTGGTTAGATTTGAAGCTAGACTGAAGAGGCGGGTTGTCAGGCTCGTAGGAGACTGAAGAGGTGGTTTGTCAGGCTCGTGAGCATTCTCTCCGGGTGAGAGAACTACTGTGAATTTATTTCTCAAGGTGATAAATTGTAGCTACATGGCTCTGAGACTTCCTGTTCGGCCTATTGCTGAAGCCCTTGAAGGGAAGTGGGGCAACCGAAGGACTGTTGAGCAGAGAAGGGGCACACTTCCTAGTGTGGGACATGCATGTGGGGAATGAGGGACTATAGGTTGTTGGTTTTAGTTGGCACTTGTGTCTGATTTTTTATGTTGTTAAAGAGACCTTAGCCTCGTTATAAATCCTTTACCCAGGTGGAATCTAGCCACATCTCAGGGATGACTCACTGCTGAGAGTTTATGAGCGGTGTGGTCTAAGGTTGGGAAGAACATGGAAGGTTTGCACGCAGTTGGTGTTCCTTTTACTAAAGATAAGTGTTTACTGTGTGTTAATTTATGTGTTATGTTAATATTTATTTTCTCATGGGTTTTCTGTATATGTTGTATTGGTACATAGATGTTGTTATCCACATTAATCTAAGAAATTGCAGAAGTATATCAGTTACTTAAATGGCATCCGAGTTTGAAAAATTTTCGTGTGGCATTGCCTAACTAATAATCTGGGGATGCTACAATGTGGTATCAAAGTTGTAATTGGGGGAGTTTTGTGTGGTGTGGCCCAACTTGGGTGGCTGGGAACACTACACCCTCGATTGAGCTAAATTTCTTGATCKAGGGATTAAAATCAATAAATCCAACTCCCTTGCTATAAGGTTTTTTATAACTGCAACTTCCAAGGTGTGAAACCTTTCATCTCATTCATCTTATGACACAAAGTTAATGCTAGTGGAATCATCAATGAATCTTCTATCCAATGACAAATTATTTTAATATTATATTTTTAAATTATTTTCTTTTAAAATTTACACTTAAATATTTTTCTATAGTTTCAAAGGTGCTCCGAGAAAAATTGATAACATGAAAACTACAAAACAAAAAAATTATAAAAAATATGTGGGATCACTGTGGATGTTTCCTCTTCAAAAGTGTATTTTTGTTTTTTATTTATGTAAATTGTAGGAAAAAGTTGATGATAACACAAAGGTATATAAAATGTAATTCAAATATTAATTGGTTGGGTTCGAAAAATAACAAAAAATATAATTTTCTAGAAAATAAAAGAAAAATAAATGGGATCTACTAAGTTTCATGTTTCTTTGATTCATGTTTCCTTGTCAATCAATGTTTCATTGTTGACAAATTGTTCTAGTTTAATTTGTTGTGTCTTTTTCTCACTTTTTAACTTCTTCATTTGTAGAAGTAGGCTTTGATTATGAATATTCTGGGGATAAGAAATTCATCTTCTTCTTCTTCTTTTTTCTAATAAATCTTTGTTATTCTTCTTGAAACCTTGACGTTTCTATCATACTTATTGATTGTACTATTAATAATTTATTAATTCATATTTTAAATGCTTAATTTCATGAACAAGGATATTTTCCCATTTTCCTCCTTAATTTTTGAAACATTTTAAAGAAAATTTAAAACAAATAGTAACCAGGTTATTACACATCCTTACTCTGCTCCTCAAACCATAAGAGCCCATCATGCTCACAACAATCTACAATATTAAAGACATTTTAATTCCTCCATTTTCATTATCAACAATGGATAATATTCACTTCATAATATTTACTTCATGGTTTATAATTGAAATGCACATTTTCATAATTAAATATGGTATTGTTTAAATGTTCTAAGTTTTGATATTTTTGGTAGGACTTGGTCAATATAAATTTAGGTGAAATAACAATTTTCTGTTATTTAAATTGTATTTCTAAATATATGAAATGCATTCAATTGTAGTGCTGAAAAACTTTTGGAACACTTGAATTATACAAACTTAACCATTAAAATTCACAGATTCAACAATTTATCATTAAATTTCAAACAAAATTATTAAACAATAATATCTTAAAAAAAAACATATAGCGCTGAAAAACTTTTAAAACACTTAAATTATACAGACTTAACCATTAAAATTTACAGATTCAACTATTTATCACTAAATTTCAAACAAAATTATTAAACAATAATCTCTTTAACAAAAACATAAAAAGTTAACACCTTGCTAATCAACGATTTATCACTAAATTTCAAACAAAACTATTAAACGATAATATCTTTAAAAAAACATAGAAAGTTAACACCTTGGTAATGCTATTGAGTTACACTGATTAGGATAGCTCAATAATGCAGATTTTCAATTAATTAAGATATTTTGTCAAATCTCTTGACTGTGGGTGGCTATTGATGGCGTCGTCTATCTCCAAAATCGTTTTTTTTTTTACCTCCAATCAAGTTTTTATATGTGGATCAATGCTTCTTTCAAAAAAAATGTTGTATGATTGAAAATGATAGAGGACTGTGAAATATCTAAGATTCTTGATAAGTGCCCTTCTTCTAGACTTGCAATCACGCTTCTTCTAGTAATTATGTTTATAGTGGTACACACATACACATGTATAACGAGTTTTAAAGAGCGCTCTGTTCTATGTGTTTCAGTGCTTATTCTCCTCTCTTGATTTTAATTAGTTTTAAAAAAAAATTAACCACATTTCTAAAATAATAATTGAAATGGCCAAACACTAATATTAGAGAGATTTTGAAAGATATATGTGAACACGTCATAAACACTTTAATACCAATGTTACAGTGAAAAGTAACAATAATCAATACAAACATGACATAAAATCCTTAAAGAAATAATAATGTATGGAATAGGAGATGAGTTGATTATAATTAGGGAGGATTTATATAAATATACTTTAAATGGTGTTTTCCATGAACAACTATGTCTATGGATTTAAAAAAAGCTTATGATTGTGTTAGGTGGGACTTTCTTAGGTTGATTTTGATTCAAACGGGTTTCAATTTGCTTTCTATAAATTGGATCATAAGTTGCGTTGTCAGTTCTTCCTTTGTTGTTCTAATAAATGGGGAGACCTCTTCTTTCTTTCGGAGTGAGTGTGGTCTTACACAAGGCTGCCCACTATCGTCTTTATTATTCATTCTAGTTATGGAAAGTTTTAGTTTGCTGCTGAAAAAAGCCCAGGGTGAGGGTAGCTTGTCGGGGGTGAAGGCTTCCCGCATAGTTAAAATTCTCCATCTATTTTTCGTGGATGCCATTATAATTATGACCAAGGCCACCTTGGAGGAGTGGATGAAGATAACTCACTTCTGAAGTTATTTTGTGGTGCATCGGGCTTGAAAGTTAATCTGAGTAAATCGGCTTTTCATCACTCGGGTATCCAAGGAGAATTACTGGGAAAGTTTAAAGAATTTTTCTCCTTTAAATTTGTTGATCTGACGGAGGGCTTTAGATACTTAGGATATTTTTTAAAAGCAGAAAAATAAAAATTTGTAGATTGGAGATTGCTTATATAAAAAATTGAAAACAGAATTGGACACTCGTGTAATAGGTGGTTATCTATTAGTGGGCGCTTTATATTGATAAAATCGGTGTTGGAATCTCAGTCTGTATATTGGATGGCTCTTGTGGCGGTATCTAGATCAGTCTTAAATAAAATTTGACAGCTGATTTTTTATTTCCTTTGGTCGAGAGAAGGTGTGACACAACACTTCCATCTTTGTAGCTGGGAGGCGATCTTAAAACTGAAATCTTACGGTGGTTGGGGGCTTAGAAACATATTTCACTTTAACCGTGCGTTGGTTGCCAACTCGATGTGGAGAGTGTTAACAAAACAAGAGATCTGGCATAAGGTAATTAAGGATAAGTATTTGCCCTATACTTCTATCACCACCTGGCTCACATCTGCTTTGACAACTCAGCCAATGGCCTCGCAGACATGGAAAAACTTAACAAAGTCCCTGATTTGAAATGATCTTTTAAGACTATGGTTAAGTTTTAAAGCATGAATTCATTAACCATTTAGTAATTGAAGAAAGAGGAAGAAATCAATGATATAACATGGCAACCATAATAAGAAATGCATATATGAAATTAAGCACAAATAATTAGCAAATCATAACAACAAAGTTGTTAACGGAGTTCGACAAGATTGCCTACGTCTTCGGACCTTTGTCTTAGTGGGTGAGGCTTTCTTATTTATCTTCAATGATTCAAAAGTACATCAAAAAAGTGTCAATTGGATTACAAGATGGTCTGTATTTGTTCTGCTCGACCTCAAGAACCCAACACAACTAACAGTATTGAAAACGGTTGAGCGAAGCTCCCAAAATTGGCCCACAAAATTCCTCTCCTCAATGGCTTCCCTGCATAAAAATGTCATTGACTTCAAAAATATTTAGAATTTCTCCTCTTCTGAACTAGTCCAAGGCTACCAAGAACCTCTGGTTTATATAGATTTGAAGTGGGCATCAATCTCCTAACTTCCTCCCAAGATCTGGCCTCAAAAAGGGCTCCAATTCCCCCAATAATGGAAAAAATTCACCAAAAACAGATGAAAAATCAATAAAAATTATATAATATAGTTTCAAATCCAAATTTGGGCAATTATTGGACGCAACCCCCGATCCTCAGGCTCCTGGTCACATGCATGCCTCCATATGGCCTTGGGATGGATGGCGTGCTGGTCTTTAGCCCTGGTCTCCAGGGCACTGGACATATGCGACCTTGTGGCCCTGTCCCTAGTCTCCACACACCCATATCCTTTGCAATTCCTGGTTCCTAGCCACTGGTCGGTCGGGGTTGGCCCCCTTCGACCAGGGCTTATTCCTAAATTCATGCACCACCTAAAAACAAATACAATATCCGCCATATAACTAACAAGCCACATGTATAACCGAGATGGTTAGCCCTTGGTTTGTTAGTCCGTTGGCACCCATAGAGGTTGGGGGTTCGAAACTGTCGGGAAACAAAAATTTTGAACTAGTTGTCCTTGAAAAGATATGGGGTGCCATGTGGTGCCCCGTGATTGGACCATGTGTCACCTCGGGATTGGACCATATTGTCCAGTCACCAACATAGTCAACATACAATCAACGAGCCACGTCAACGTCATACAACCCAGACAGTTGCCACGTCATCTTTCGTACAACCTAGTCACCTGCCACATCACCTATCGTACAACCATGTGTCATGCCACATCATGTCTGTACTGCACAATCATCCTACCATGTCAGTATCCGTATAACCCAGCTATCATCTGTACTTCCACGTGTCAGCCTGCCATTGGGCAACGCCATGTACAGACTGCCAACTCAGCCCAAAAACACTGAGTTTGAGTGACACATGTCACCTCCTAGTGATGCCACATCAGCATGATGACATCATCCTGACGTCACCTAATGTACTGATGACATCAACGTTGACTTTGACTATTGACTTTTTTCATGTCTAGGATTTTTGTCAGAACGCGATAACTTTCGCATACGATGTCCGTTTGAGGAAAACATTATATGGCCGGAATCAATGCGACGATATGGACACAATGGCATTGGTTTCTTCTGATTCCTAGACATTTGATTTTTAGGCCTTCCTGGATCCATTTTGGATCATGCCTCCCCACTAAGACCTTTTGGTCCTCCAAAAGGGTACTAATCAATCATCAAGTGCGGGATAGGCCACCCCACTTATTCCCTTTCTTTAAACTCTGTCTTGTGCACCTGTCTCATCAAGATCAATTGAAAAACAACCATGACAACTGACAACATATTGTTAGCCACTTGCACTCTTTCACATCTTACTGAAGCCACTACCATCCATGTTGAAAACATTAGCAATTATAACATCATGAATATGATTGTAAATGAGCTAATATGTTTGTAGTACTTGCACAACATTAGCTTATCTTGAAGCAAAGTATGATTGAACTTCCATTCTACAATCATCTGATATTCATGCTTAAGATCAATTGCTTGTTTTGGCACAATTATCGGTGTGTTTCTTGCATAAGATGCCTTCCTTAATTGTTCCATTGATTGTAGAGATTGATTTGCTTTTAAGTGATGAGCATGTACAACATATTCATTGCCTTCTTTGATTAAGTGGTATTGATTATGTTCCCTGTAGAATATTTCTTTGTGATCATACAAATAAGGACTGCCTAAGACCATTCCACATTCATTGAGTGGCACCACATCACATGTTACCTCATCCACAATTTTTGATGAAATTGCAAACTTTAAAGTGCATTGCTTTGTTATGTGTAATTTATGATTGTTGCTTATCCATTTAAGTGAGTAAGGTTTATGATGCATCTTAGTGTTTAATTCCAATTGTTTAACCACTTCCTCTGAAATCAAGTTAGATTGAGATCCACTATCTATCAATGTGTCGACCTTACTATGCTTCATTATGACCCTTATGTGAAACAATTTACTTCTAGAATCATATCCATCACCAATTTTACATGTCAAACCAACTGTTGTGATTTTAGACTCATCACCCGAATCCGATCCCGAATCTGTTGGTTGTGTTGTTGTTGCAACTGTTTGCCTCCCTTTCCTTTCTTTGAACCACTTTGGTCTCTTCTCGGGATGCAATTGCCATTAATGGTCATCATCATGCCCTTCTTTCTTGCAATGTTTACAAGAGAGCTTATCTTCCCTTCTTGTCACTGATTTGCTTTCTTGCCATTCCGCTTCCTTTTGTCCTATTTTCTTGAAGACGATTCCCCTGATACACCAACTCTTGTTTTCCCTGTCTCAAGGTATGTTGCTTGAATAGAAACCTCATCAATATTAGTAGGTCCAAACATAAATACAGTGTTACGAATTTGTGCAGGTAAACCTCTTATATACTTCATAAGATTTTCTTGGGTATGTAAGGGAATGTCTAACATTAATGCCATCTTACAAAATTCATCTATGTATTCTTGCACCGTTTGTCCCTTTCTTAGTTTAAGACCTTTCCATTCAATTAAAGCCTTCTCTTTATAACCCAAAGGATAAAATTGTTTTCTAAGTGCAGAAACAAAACCTTGCCATGATGGAAATACCTTACCCACTTGTTCCATGCCATTTTTCAATTTGCTTTGCCACTAGATGAGTATTGTGCCTGCAAGTCGAAGGGATGCAAATTTGATTTGAGTTGCCTCATCCTTGATTTGTTTCACACTGAAATAAAYTTCCATCTGTCTRACCCAGTTATCAAGCCTTRCTGCATTGAATTCACCATCATACATGGGTAATTCAAACTTCACATCAAGCTTAAGTAAAGGAATATCATGTTTATGTTTATGGGAATGTTTTCTTGCGATGGATTTGGAACTTTTACTTGAAGAAGAAGAAGTTAATGAAGAAGAAGAAGTTGATGGAGAAGAAGGAGGTGAAGGAGGAGGTTTAGGAGGATCCTCTCCTTCTTCACTTTTTTCTTTTGAAGATTCACCTAGAATCGGTCTCTTCCACTCCAAGTAATCATCATATAAAACCTTTACCATCTCCGACATGGCAAAGAAGCTCTTTTGAAACTCTATCTCGTTATGAGAAAGTCCCTCTTCCCATGCCATCTTCTCACTTTGAGAAGTACTCTTTATCGATCCAATCTAAGGATTCTCTTCGACAAGCTCACCTTCACCACGATTCATATTTTCCCTGGTAATCATGCAAACTCAAAAACCAACCATCAACCTGCTTTGATACCACTTGATCTGAAATGATATTTTAAGACTATGGTTAAGTTTTAAAGCATGAGTTCATTAACCATTTAGTAATTGAAGAAAGAGGAAGAAATTAATGATATGACATGGTATCCATAATAAGAAATTCATATCTGAAAGTAAGCACAAAGAATCAGCAGACCATAACAACAAAGTTGTTAACGGAGTTCGGAAAGATTGCCTACGTCTCTGGGCCTTTGTCTCTGTGGGTGAGGCTTTCTTATTTCTCTTCAATGATTCAAAAGTACATCATCAAAGTGCCAATTGGATTGCAAGTTGGTATGTCTTTGTTCTTCTCAACCTCAAAAACCCAACACAACTAATGGTACTGAAAACGGTTGAGCAAAGCTCCCGGAATTGGCCCACAAAGTTCCTCTCCTCAATGGCTTCCTTGCATAAAAATGACTTTGACTTCACAATTATTCAACATTTCTCCTCTTTTGAACCTATCCAAGACTGCGAAGAACCTTTGTTTTATATAGATTTGAAGTGGGCATAAATCTCCCAACTTCCTCCCAAGATCTGGCCTAAAAAAGGGATCCAGATCCCCCAATAATGGACAAAATCCACCAAAAACAACTAAAAAATCAATAAAATTATATAATATAGTTTCAAATCCAAATTTGGGCAATTATTGGGCGCAACCCTTGATCCTCGGGCTCCTGTTCACATGCACACCTCCATCTGGCCTTGGGATGGCTAGCACGCTGGTCTTCATCCCTGGTCTCCAGGGTGTTGGTCATATACAACCATTTGGCCCTATCCCTAGTCTCCATGCGCCCATATCCTTCAGATCTCCCGGTTCCTAGCCCCTGTTCGCTTGGGGCTGGCCCCTGCCAATCAGGGCTTATCCCTGAATTCACGTGCCACCCCACAACAAATACAATATCCGCCACATAACTAACAAGCCACATGTATAGGAGAGACGATTAGCCCTTTGTTTGTTAGTCTGTTGGCGCCCATAGAGGTCGGGGGTTTGAAACTACCGGGAAACAAAAATTTTGAACTAGTTGTCGTTGAAAAAATCCATGGTGCCACGTGGAACCCTGTGATTGGGCCACGTGTCACCTTGGGATTGGCCCATACTGTCCAGTCAGTGTACAATCAACGAGCCACGTCATCGTCGTACAACCCAGTCAGATTCTATGTCATCTTCCATACAACCCAGTCACCTACACAGTCACCTACCACGTCACCTAACATACAACCACATGTCATTCCACGTCACGTCCATACTGCATAGTCATCCTGCCACATCAACATCCGTACTACCACGTGTCAGCCTACCATTGGGCCACGCCATGTACAGACTGCCAACTCAGCCCAAAAATGTTGAATTTGAGTGACACATGTCACCTCCTGGTGATGCCACATCACCATGTTGATGTCATGCTGATGTCATCATGATGTCATGCTAACGTCACCTGTCGTATTGCTAACGTCAGCGTTGACTTTGACTAGTTGACCTTTTGCGTGTTTAGGATTTTGGTCAGAATGCGATAACTTTCGCATACGGTGTCCGTTTGAGGAAAAAAATATATGGCTAGAATCAACGCAATGAGACATATGCAATGATGTTGGTTTCGTCTGATTATGAGAACTTTGATTTTTAGGCCTTCCAAGATCCATTTTGGACCAGTCCCTTCCACACATCACTCATTGGCTAAGTTGGTTTCCTGGTAATGGTCAATCAATTCTATTAGGCCAAGATAAAATTATGGGTAGTGGTACCTTATCATTGATCTCTTCAGATCTCTTATTAGTGTTGAAAGATAGAAATATCATATACCTTTATTAAGCCAGGGCACATAATTCTCAGGGTTTATATATTGCACAGTGGAAAAGTAACTTGGATCTGGGCCTTTCGGGAGCTCTAGCATATGAGTGGAGCTCCTTCTTTAAATTTCTTAAGTGTTTGGGTATTCACCTTCAACATAGAGAAGATCTCCTTATCTAGACAGGTGGCGATAACTCAGGCTGTCTCTCTGTTAAAAAAAATTATTTTTCATTACAACAAAAACTTTGGCAGCACCAGGTAATCGGTTGGAGGAGGAAATTATGGTCATGGGACATTGAATTGAAGATCAAACTATTCACATGGTTTACAGTGGAGGAAAAAATTCTCACTTGGGAGAATCTTCTCAAAAAGGGTTGGGAAGGACCAAGCATTTGTCCTCAATGCTCTTATGGTCTGGATTCTGTTATGCATCTTTTTGTAAATTGTTCATTCACTCTTCGGGTGTGGCAAACGATTTACTATGCACTCCATATCAACTCAATTTGGGAAGGCCTCTCTCTATCATCCTGCTATGTCAGTTGGATAAAAAAACAATGGAACTTCATAACTCTACCTTCCTTGGCATGTTGGTGCATTTGGCTGGAAAGAAACAAAAAATTATTTGAAAACCGTAATCCTTCTATTCAACAGGTGGTTCAAAAAACCTTGGGCTTGCAAAAAATCGTAGAATATAAGGGTTCTCAAAGTGGAAAGGGCCCTCGGATCCAAAAGACTCCAGTTTTTACATTGCAAAATATAGGGTGGTTCGACGATGCAACACAAGAAAATGGAAATTTGAGTGGAGCAGGGGGGTCATTAAAGTCAATGAGGATACTAGCTACAAGTGGACATTTAATTGTGGTCCTGGGACCAATACAAGGGCTTAACTTTTAGGGGCATGGATGACCTTAACATTGGCAGTCCGACTGGGACTAGACCAGCTCCAAGTTTTCGGTGATTCAAAAGTTATAATTGAGTGGCTAAATTGCAGGGGAAATTTAAATGCATATGCTCTTCTGGGATGGAAGGATAGTATCAGGGACTTAATCAAATCCTTTATAAACATCAGATTTGATCACTTATTTAGAGAACATAATATGAAAGCAGATGCACTATCCAAAAAATACTTTAAAGCTCCAGAAGGCATGATCACCTACAACAAATGGATCGAAGGACATGAGGACCCTTCATATAATTTGCATCTCTATTAATGATCCTGGACTCTTACAATATTTGGAAACAATTTTTGTTCCATAGAACTATGTATCTTCCTTAGGATTTATGTGGTAAGCTTTGTTGTTTTGTTTTTGTAAATATGCTCTCCACTTTCTATTTGTGGAAGCTCTATATTTTGGCCCGGATACTTACTCATTGTTGAGATGGATGCTTATCTTATCATTGAGAAGGACCACCCTCTTTGGTGGGGTTGGGAGAATATTACTTTAGCATGACTGATTATCACGTCGATGTGACTTGTATATGAAAACATTATATATATCAATATATTGGGAAATTTTCTACTGGAAAAAAAACTATGCCTTTTACATATATATACATTTTTACATAATACTATTTTGATTATTTAATATAAGGTTATTAATTCTACTTTATACTTAATATTTGTTTTTTGGTTCACTACAACTATTTAGATCAACTTAAGAGGATCATGTATTTTGCTAAGTTCGATTAAGATTTTGACTATCAACTAGTTTAAATGGAACTTACATATGTATGAAAAACAACTTTCAGGGCCAATTTTGTTGTCTATGAGTATTTGGTTATGCCCTTCAACATCATCAATGCCCTTCCTACCTTCATGTGGATTGTCAACATATTCTACTCATTTTTCTGTAAGTTGTTGTTTACTTAAATGATGTTTTGGTATTTCACCATAATTTAGTCTGGTCATTTGTACCATGTTTGAACAATTTTGGACCTCCTATGCTAATATGATCTACAATCCAAAATTAAGAAGTCATTCTTTAGCCAAACTTTTTTCCAATACTTAGATTTTGTGATTGATGAGATATGAGTTCATACATATTCAAGTGAAGTTCATGTTTTAAAGGGTTGACCCACACCTACCAATCCTATCGATTTGAAGAGCTTCTTTAGAGGCGTGGATATCTACAACAAATTCATTATCCTTTACTCCTACATTGCTTTCCCACCAAATCAGGGTAGCAATCGAATGACTCTTCATTGGATTCCTAATGTGTATTTTTTTATAGAAATTACAGGATGTTATATGCTCAATTCTTGTGCTTGTTCTCCAATATTTTCAATAAGAATTTGAGATTGAGGTGGACACTTCCCAATATGCCATAGGTGTTATTGTTAAGTAGGAAAGACATCCAATGACAACCATTCAAAGATTTTTTCCCAGGCCAAGATCAACTACAATGCTTACCAAAAGGATATTTATGCACATGATCAAGCACTTGAACAATGATGACACTAAATAATTAGTAATGAAAATATCTTATACATTGATCATCACTCTTAAATTTTTGAATTTCTTATCAAAATTTAGGAGAAAAGAAATTTAAAATGGGCATTCTACATTTAACAATTTCATTTAGTCATTAACTATAAGAATGGTAACTCTAATAAAGTGATTGACCTCCTCAATGGATCCTTTTCCAAATCATTTTCTATTTACGATTTAGATGTGCAACTTATGCGGATTGGGATCTCAATATTCTACAAACCCTTACTTTTGTCTAGTCATGGATTCATCTAACGACCTATTGTGCCAAACTATTTTCCTAGGCGAGATAGCCTAAGATGGATTTCATTGCATATTGAAATGGTAACTCTAATAAAGTGATTGACCTCCTCAATGGATCCTTTTCCAAATCATTTTCTATTTACGATTTAGATGTGCAACTTATGAGGATTGGGATCTCAATATTCTACAAACCCTTACTTTTGTCTAGTCATGGATTCATCTAACGACCTATTGTGCCAAACTATTTTCCTAGGYGAGATAGCCTAATATGGATTTCATTGCATATTGAAATGGTTGTCTATGCTATTGAGATCAACTCACCTTATTTTTATCAAGGAAACCCATCATCCTTTGGAGGACATTTTGGTGTACAAAACTCTATTGCACTTACAGAGGCCTTTAATTTGGCCTTCCATGTAAAAATAAGTGGAAGACTACATATGGAGGTGTTCACATTGTAACTAAAGTAAACTTGCGAAAATGAAACTTGGATTGTACCAACCTTTCCTAGTTCTCTCTATGGCTTTGTAATCCATCCCCATAGATTTCATTAGTGGTCTACCAATCACTCAACAAAAACATTAGTGCACTTGTGTATGCGTATGCAATTTTTCTAATATGATCATTTTCATATCATGTAACAAAACTATTGATGATCCTAAAACTATAGCACTTTTATTTTAGCTTGTTTGGAGCCATTATGGATCACTATTGACCATCATTTCTAATTGCAACTCTAGATTTCTTAGTCACCTCTAGAAATCCTTATGCAATATTTTAGGTTGTAAACCTTGGTTCTTTACTAAATTTCACTTGCATAATGCTGCCAAAGTTGAGGTAGTGAACATAACTTTAGTTCATGCTTTCCACATACACCACCAACAAATCAAATAAAAGGATTTGAACTTGTATATTTTGCAGCACCACTACAAAAAATATTCTCATGTCTCTACATCATGCTCTCTTTTTTAGGTCTATTTTAACTTTCAATGTGTTACTCCTTATGAGATCCTAGTTGCTCTCCCAAATTCGTCCACACCCCACAAACAAAATGAGCAATTGAATGTTTCTTATGTTGTGAATAACTTGGCCAAGATCCATGTAAGGGTACATGATAGATTTCAAGTTTCAACAAATGTAAGACAAGGAAAATACATTGGATGATTGGGATTGAATTACTCCACTTTTTATGTTGGGCACTGATTTTTTCAGTTGGACAAGAAACGATTCAAAACTCAACGTCACAAGCTCAATTCCATTCGATATGGTCCTCACACCATCAAAAAACAAATGGGTCATAATAATTCAAGTTGGACCTTCCACCTCATCTTGCATCCATGATGTGGTGAATGTCAATGCACTGAAGTTGTATGAGCCACCTCACTTGGAGAAATCAATGCTTGTGACACATCCATCGGGAATAATTTCATATTTTCATCTTCCTCTTATTGATGATACTTTTCTTGATGTCCACACTAGATGAACTAGGAACATCACATCACCTACGTACTTAGTGGCTCGCAAAGGAACTTTTCCCACTCAAGGAAAGTAGTTGTTCCAATTAGTGTTTAAACAACCATCCCCCCATATCCAAAAAAAAAAATTGAGATGATTTCCTCTAGGAAAGGAGGAATTGTTGACTCTTAGTCTAGTAAACATGTGTGAAGATGTATTATAATTGTGCTTTACCTATTTTTGTACTTTAACACAATTTATATTTTCTCCTTTGGGTCACTTAATCCAAATTGATCACTCACGCACTTTATTTGTATTTTATTGGAGACTTTATCAATTTTGATCACCCTTCCACCCATTTTGTACTCTATATAAAGTTAATACAAATGATTGTATAACATTTATAATTTTTTTCAATCTTGTTTTCTTATGCTTGCATACTTGTCCTCTTAGTTTTAGTGGTATTTGGGGATATTTACAATGTGGTTATGTGCTCATATCAAGGGAAGTATCAACATAATATTTATCTTTCTTTGACTTTTGTCCTTTTAGAAAGAACTGCATTTTTTTCTTTGTTAAATTGTGGATTATGAGGATGATGCTCCCCCAAAGAAAGCCCCAAAGTTATTTTTGAAAGTGTATCACAAGATAATGACAATTCCTCCAAAGAGATTGGTGTTGAAAAATTTGCCTATAAATATGAATTTGTGTGTGAAACTTACAAAAGTCACACACTATAATGGTATTTTATCATCCATGTAATTTTGAAGGTCATGATACAGCCCTGGATGGAGGAGGTATACAAGACACATGGTTTATGCTAACTTGAATGAAATGACTTTTACTTTTGTTTTCATTTTTAGATGAATCTCATTGCATTAGGATAGCTACTTTAGGTCCTTAGATTTGTTTTAACACCCTTGCCATTTTTCTAGTTGGTTCAAGAACTKTATTGTCATCTATGGGTAGATTATGTGACCTTCCCATGCAATTTTGTCCTTTCCTTAAAAAAAAATCTAAGTTGTTGGGTGGCTTCATTTGTCCTTAATTAAATAGGTTTTTAAACTCTCATCCTTAGAAGATATTTTCCTTTCTTGAAAGTTGACTCTTGTCCAAGTTATGTGAAAGAATATATATTTATCTTAGTGGGGGATAAATTGATTAAACAACCCATGGTATACAAATTTACCCAAAATGTTCTTTCAACAACAAASATTGGATGACAAGATCCATGAATTCCTGCTTATGATTAAACCCAACATCTTAGACCCCAACTAATTAKACTCCTTAAAATCAAAATAAACTAGCTACATAGGCCAAGGATTCATAAGGAATATCAGAGGAATAAATCCATTGCAATCTAAAAGACTCATAAGTTGATGACCACTAGAGTGTTAACTTCTAATAATACCACAACCTCATCCATGATTGAGAAAGAGGTGACACATCCCTCCCAACACAACCTCATATTGAGAATTTAATAGGAGGGTTCCCTTCCCACTTTTCTTTGGATATCTTAAGAGTACCCATACCCTAAAGAGTAGTAGGGAAAACCCAAAATTTGCACATTGGAAGATTTTAAAATCATGCCCTTAAAGCCTCATTAATATTGAATTATTATGAGATCATGTGTAGACTAAGCAATACGATGATTTCAAGAATATGCACATTATGATTTCTCTTTCTCCATGAAAGCAAGATCTAGGAATCTCAGTGGATTCACTGAATTGTTTTAAAGGTTATGGTCTAGAAGATTAAGACCATGCTTCAAAATCTTGAGATATTGTGTTTGTAAGGAGTAATTTTTCTTAGGTTTATGTTGAAGACTTTGTTGAATAAATTGTTTGGCCTAATGTTGTAATTTTTACATTAATTCATGAATAGAATAATTGTGGGGTGATGGCCCTAGTGTCACCCCATCTCATTCTCTCTCATGGACAATTGAACTAATTCCTCACATAGGACAATTTTCATTATGTTGAATTTTGATGGACATATGTAGGGCTTGGCCCACTAAATTTACAGTTGGGATTTTAATATGGTAGATGTACATGAGAACAAAGAAGACACTATCTGTCATAATTCCCCATGGCACAAAAATAATCTAGAGTGCCCTAATAGAGGATGTATGAATTGTGTGGTGGAAAGACACTATTGGTTGTACCTACTCTTTTTGTGGGCTACAAGTGATTACAATGCAATGAAAAGGCATAAAGTAGTGAAGGAAGAATTGGAGAAATTCAGTTTGTTAGTATAATGTAATCTTGAATTGTGACCCATTAGTAGAAAAATCATTGTCCTATCAAGTTATGTTAGTGATCCTTCGATGGCTGACTTATGTCAATCTCATTGGATTGTTAGTGCATGAATCTAGTGGTTCCACAATTAGGTTTAGGATATCTCTATTTTTACCTTTTAAACTAAAATAATGTGGTATCTTAACCCCATTGTATCATCTTATATCATGTACAATCATTCATTCACTTGATAGACATCGAATATTTGGGTAACAAGGTTATCTTCCTAAATCCACTATCTTAGGTTTTCTTAGATTTTTTTTTGTGAATTATCATTTTCTTCCTCATGTCATTCTTATAAATCTCAACATGGTATTTAAGTCAAGGAATTAGAATTCTCAACATGATTGTCCACGACTTTGAATCTTGTTTGGTTTTTTTTTTAACTTATCCAGTCCAAAAAGGTGGACACTTCCCAATATGCCATAGGTGTTATTATTAAGCAGGGAAGACATCCAATGACAACCACTCAACGATTTTGTCCCAGGCCAAGATCAACTACAATGCTTACCACAAGGATATTTATGCACATGATCAAACACTTGAACAATTATGACACTAAATCATTAGTAATGAAAATATCTTATACATTGATCATCACTCTTAATTTTTTTAATTTCTTATCAAAAAATTAGGAGAAGAAATTTAAAATGGGCATTCTGCATCTAACATTTTCATTTAGTCATTAAATATAAGAATGGTAACTCTAACAAAGTGAAATACCTCCTCAATGGATCCTTTTCCAAATCCTTTCGAATTTACGATTTAGATGTGCAACTTATGAGGATTGGGATCTCAATATTCTACAAACCCTTAATTTTTTCTTGTCATGGATTCATCCAACGACCTATTGTGACAAAATATTTTCCTAGGCGAGATAGCCTAAGATGGCTTTCTTTGCATATTGAAATGATTGTATAGGCTAGTGAGATCAAATCACCTTAGTTTTATCAAGGAGGCCCGTCATTCTTTGGAGAACATTTTGGTGTACAAAACTATATTGCACTTACAAAGGCCTTTCTTTTGGCCTTCCATGTAAAAACAAGTGGAAGACTACACATGGAGATGTTCACATTGTAACTAAAGTAAACTTGCAAACATGAAACTTGGATTGTACCAACCTTTCCTAGTTCTCTCTATGCCTTTGTAATCCATCCCCATAGATTCCATTAGTGGTATACCAATCACTCAACAAAAGCATTAGTGCACCTATGTATGAGTATACAATTTTTCTAATATGATCATTTTCATATCATGTAACAAAACTATTGATGAACCTAAAACTGTAGCACTTTTTTAGCTTGTTTGGAGCCATTTTGGATCACTATTCACCATCATTTCTAATTGAAACTCTAGATTTCTTAGTCACTTCTAGAAATCCTTATGGAAGATTTTAGGTTATCAACATTGGTTCTTTACTAAATTTCACTTGCACAATGATGCCCAAGTTGAGGTAGTGAACATAAATTTAGTTCATGCTTTCCACATCCACCACCAACAAATAAAATAAAAGGATCCAAACTTGCTTATTTTGAAACACCACTACAACAAATATTCTCATGTCTCTACATAGTTCTCTCCTTTTGAGGTCTATTTTAGCTTTCAATGTGTTTCTCCTTAGGAGATCCTAGTTGCTCTCCCAAATCCATGCACACCCCACCAACAAAATGAGCAAGAGAATGTTTCTTATGTTGCGAATAACTTGGCCAAGATCCATGGAAGAGTACATGATAGATTTCAACAAATGTAAACTAAGGACAAGACATTCGATGACTGGGATTGAGTTACTCTGGTTTTTATGTTGGGCACTGAGTTTTTCAGTTGGACAAGAAACGATTCAAAAATCAATGTCACAAGCTCAAGTCCATTTGATATGGTCCTCACACTATCACAAAACAAATGGGTCATAATAATTCAAGTTGGACCTTCCACCTCAACTTGCATCCATAATGTGGTGAATGTCAATGAACCGAAGTTGTATTAACCACCTCACTTGGAGAAATCAATGCTTGTGGCACATCCATAGGGAATAATTCCATATTTTCATCTTCCTCGTATTGATGATAATGTTCTTGATGTCCACACTATATGCACTAGGAACATTACATCACCTACTTACTTAGTGGGTCACAAAGGAACTTTTCCCACTCAAGGAAAGTAGTTGTTCCAGTTAGTGTTTAAACAACCATTTCCCCATATCAGAAAAAACAATTGGGGATGATTTCCTCTAGGAAAGGAGGAATTTTTTAGTCTTATTCTAGTAAACATGTGTGAATATGTATTATAATTGTGCTTTACCTATTTTTTTACTTTAACACACTTTGTATTTTCCCCTTTGGGTCACTTAATCCAAATTGATCACTCACGCACTTTATTTGTATTTTATTGGAGACTTTATCAATTTTGATCACCCTTCCCCCATTTTGTACTCTATATAAAGTTAATATTCCAATGTGGTTATGAGCTCATGTCAAGGGAAGTATCAATACAATATTTATCTTTCTTTGAATTTTTTTCCTTTTTGCAAGCAATATATGTTTTTCTTTGTTAAATTGTGGATGATGAGAATGATGCTCCCCCAAAGAAAGCCCAAAAGTTATTTCTAAAAGTGTATCACAAGATAATGACAATTCCTCCAAAGAGATTGGTGTTGAAAAATTTTCCTATAAATATCAATTTGTGTGTGAAACTTACAAAAGTCACACATTATAATGGTATTTTATCATCCATGTAATTTTGAAGGTCGTGATACATCCCTGGATGGAAGAGGTATACAAGCCACATGGTTTATGCTTTTAGAGATGTAACCTTAATGAAATGATTTTTACTTTTGTTTTCATTTTTAGATGAATGTCATTGCATTATGATAGCTACTTTAGGTCCTTAGATTTGTTTTAACACCCTTGCCATTTTTCTAGCTGGGTCAAGAAATTTATTGTCATCTATGGATAGATTATGCAACCTTCGCATGCAATTTTGGTCTTTCCTTGAAAACAAATCTAAGTTGTTGGGTGGATTCATTTGGCATGAATTAAATAGGTTTTTAAACTCTCATCCTTAGAAGATATTTTTTTTCTTGAAAGTTGACTCTTGTCCAAGATATGTGAAAGAATATATATTTATCTTAGTGCAGGATAAATGGATTAAACAACCCATATGGTATACAAATTTACCCAAAAATTGCTTTCAACAAAAAATATTAGATGACAAGATCCATAAATTCTATCTTATTATTAAACCCAACATCTTAGACCCCAACTAATTAGACTCCTTAAACTCAAAATAAACTAGCTACATAGGCCAAGGATTCGTAAGAAATATCAGGGGAATATATCCATTCAATCTAAAAGACTTGTAAGTAGATGACCACTAGGGTGTTAACTTATAATAATACCACGACCTCATCCATGATTGAAAAAGAGGTGACACATCCCTCCCAACACAACCTCATATTAAGAATTTAACAAGAGGGTTCCCTTCCCACTTTTCTTTGGATATGTTAAGAGTCCCCATACCTTAAAGAGTAGTAGGGAAAACCCAAAATTTGCACATTGGAAGATTTTAAAATCATGCCCTTAAATCCTCATCAATATTGAATTATTATGAGGTCTTGTGTAGACTAAGCAATATGATCAATATTGAATTATTATGAGGTCTTGTGTAGACTAAGCAATATGATGATTCAAATATTATGGACATTAGAATTTATCTTTCTCCGTGAAAGTAAGATCTAGGAATGCCAATGAATTCACTAACCTTTTGTAAAGGTTATGGTCTAGAAGATTAAGACCATGCTTCAAAATCTTGATATATTGTGTTTGTAGGGAGTAATTTTTCTTAGGTGTATGTTGAAGAATTTGTTGAATAAATTATTTGGCCTAATGTTGTAATTTTTACATCTATTCATAAAGAGAGTAATTGTGGGGTGATGGCCCTAGTGTCACCTCATCTCATTCTCTCTCATGGAAAATTTAACTAATCCCTCACATAGGACAATTTGCATTATGTTGAATTTGGATGGACATATGTAGGGATTGGCCCACTAAATTTACAATTGGGATTTTAATATGGTATATGTACATGAGGACAAAGAAGACATTATCTGTCATAAATCCATATGGCACAAAAATAACCCAGAATGCCTTAATAGAGGATGGTTGAATTGTGTGGTGGAAATACATTATTGGTTGTACCTGCTCTATTTGTGGGGATACAAGTGATTACAATGCAATGAAAGGGCATAAAGTTGTCAAGGAATAACGGGAGAAAGTCAATTTGTTAGTATAATGTAATCTTGAATTGTGACCCATTAGTGGAAAAGTCATTGTCATATCAAGTTATGTTAGTGATCCTTCGATGGATGACCTATGTCAAACTCATTGGATTGGTAGTGCATGGATCTAGTGGTTCCACAATTAGGTTTAGGATATCTCTATTTTTACCTTATAAACTAAAACAATGTGGTATATTAACCCCATTGTATAATCTTATATCATGTGCAATCATTCATTCACTTGATAGACATTGAATACTTGGGTAACCACGTTATTCTCCTAAACCCAATATCTTAGGTTTTCTCAGATTTTTTGTGTGAATTCTCATTTTATTCCTCATGTCATTCTTCTAAATCTCAACATGGTATTTAAGTCGAGGGATTAAACTTCTCAACATGATTGTCCACGTTGAAGCTTGTTTGGAGTTTTTTTTTTTAACTTATCCACTCCAAAGAGGATTGTGAAGTATTCGGGTTTTACATAAAGTTATGTTTTAAAAGAGGAATTTCTATTGAGAGTTTAACTGCATATTTATTCAAATTCAGGTAGTCAAATATTTTTCTTATTTTTATAGTTTGTGAAGAGAAATAAATTACAATGCACTATCAATTGAAGTTAATTGAGGTGAGGGTATTAAAGTGCACCTTAATTCTCCCAAAATGGTTTCTATAGTCAAAATTGCAAAAATTGCAACCCACGTTGTTCTTGAGCTCCTATAATTCATTCCATATTGTCGATTATAGCTTGCATCCCTTAATATCCTAGATTTATAGCTTGTGGCCCTTCACTAACCACCAAAAAATTGACAACTCATAGGTCCCTACCCTCATAACATGGCCATACCCTTCTAATGAATTTTGATGTAGTTCTAATAGCCTATAAGGTTTTCCTCTATATTAGCACACATGCGTCCCTTTTCTATAGGCCCATGAGAGTCCATGTTCCTCATCCAACCTATGACCTTCACACATATTGTGGATTTCTCCTCGTACATATATTTCCCTAAGCATGTGGTCCTCTACTATATGCCTTCTTGTTGAGATCATATTCTACTCCTTTAGGTATGCAAATCCTCATGTGGTTGTATCCACCTATATCATGTTCTCAGGCTATTTGACAACAACGAACTTAACACACATTTGTACAACCCTCCTTGATCCACCTCCTAGGGGAAAGGTACCAACCTTTTGATATCATGTTGGGAATACAACCTGCTAATGGGTATCGCTCTGAGCACATTTTCACTCTCTGTTTCAAGCTAGTGTAAAAATGAAATGGACACCCCAAGCATAGTTTTTCTCTGTTTCAAGCTTGTGTAAAAATGAGACCAACTCTGAGCATAGTTTTGTTCTTTGTTTCAAACTAGTGTAAAAATGAAACCGACCCCGAGCACGGTTTTTTTTATGTGTCAAGATTGTTAAAAAATGAAGTAGACAACCAAGCATATTTTTATCACTTTTTCAGGCTCGTAAAAACTATATGAAAAGGAACTCTTTGGAGTACAACTGAGCATATTTTTATCACTTTTTGGGGATTGTAGAAACTATATGAAAAAGGAACTCTTTGGAGTCTCCTTTAAGCTCTTTTCAGACTCCCTGAACATGAAAATATTGTCGAGTGATCTTGTTTCTTTTCACACTCATTAAAATGATTTGAAAGGGTGTCTATTCGATATAAGTTTAACCTTTATTCAGATTGGATGGACTAATTATGAAAAGGGAGAATTCTAGTCAATCATGACTAGAAGAGTTTTCCCTTGTATTGTTTTACACTTTTTCGG
Organism: Picea sitchensis; assembly: GCA_010110895.2. Classification (NCBI taxonomy): domain Eukaryota; kingdom Viridiplantae; phylum Streptophyta; class Pinopsida; order Pinales; family Pinaceae; genus Picea; species Picea sitchensis. Next base: position 40,526 of record SNQJ01S0039265.1, read on the forward strand.
TCTTGGGGGACTAAATTTAGGAAAAATAACACCCTTGGAGTCATCTTTTCATACTCTCTAAACATGAAAATACCACTAAACTTTCCTTCTTTGGGCTCATAAAATTATGCATTGAAGGACACATATGGGATAGAATCCCTACTTCTTCAGGTTCATTAAACATGTGATGAGGGACTCATCGATGATGAGATATACCAAGAATTTGTTATCCTCCTCAAGCTCGTTAAAAACAAAGAGGTACTCACCAATCATGGTGGGGGGGGGGGATTGAAAGAAGTGGGTCAAGTTTTGGAACGAATTATGGAAGTTGTTTGTTGTCTCCCTTGAACACAACACATGTTTGCATCTCATCTTATAGTTGGGTAATTTGCTTCTCTCTAAGTCATACCAATTCTATGTGTCATTATACTTTTTCGTTCCAGTCGAAGAGTTCTCTAATTATCGTCACATTATTTTCTCGGTACTCGTCGAGTCAATGCTTCCAAGTCACTTGTCATGTCTCATAATGTTCAAGGGAGGTTTCACTTCGAACCAACCATTTTGTAGTATTACCAGATTTCATCCTCATGTCAATCCATACTCATTTAATATATCATCTTACATCACTTTCATGTGTTAGTTTCATGTCAATGATGGGGGATACATCATGGCTCTCCTTCGACGAGTTTTTTCATGTTGACTTCAACACATTATCCATGAATTATACTCAGAAACCATTTAGTAGCTTAGAACCTACATGCCTTAATGGCAGGTATCCTTGCCTTCAACGGTAGGTTTACATCACTGTCCTCTGATCGAATGATTCCATGAATGTTCAAATTCATCGCATTTGTTCACATTCGTTGGAATGTACTGGGGTACCTTGGGAGTCATTGTCATCATTGGTGATTTCCCTTGCACTTGTTAACAGTATGCATCAATGATCAATAATCAAGTGGTTTCTACCATGTTCGACATCAAAACATCTATTCACATGGCTAGATTCGTACTATTTCAGGATCGGGATGAAGACCCTGGGTTGGGCACTCACTATGTTATATGATTTTCCCAGGCTGCATTGAAGATCATTTGAGTATGTAGTAGATTCCATTATAACCATCATATTGGAAATCTCATGCGTGTATATGATGTCACATAGATCCACTTTGTATTGATATGTGGCTATGTTTTTTTCATTTCGTAGCTCCACTGTGTATTCTTTTGTGGCTACGATCAGATCATGTCATGGAGGCATGGATCCACATTGTATATTTGGTGGCCATATCCTTAGTTAGTAATTTCATGGATCCATAGTGTATTAGTCAGAGACCATGCTTTGAGTTAATTTATTCTGAGCATAGGTATGCATGCCTCGGGGATGATACATATATACTATTTGATTTTTGTTTGCAACTTCTGTCAGGATCTCCTACTCGAGCACTCTTGCATTAATATTTTTGTAAAGTGTTTTGGCCATCAATTTCCCCTCTGACCTCACACTTTTGGGGGCATATGTTACACACCAAATTCCCACACTACTAAGTGTCACTCTTATGTATCTCATTCTACTAAGTGCCACACTTATGTATCACATTCTACTAAGTGTTGTAAGTGTCGTATGCACCTTATTAAGTGTTTTATGCACCTTACTAAGTGTCACTTGCACTTTATAAATTTTTGTATGCACCTTACTAAGTGTCGCATGTACTTTATTAAGCGTCACAACTTTGACACCATGGAAGAAAATTTGTCATAATCCCTAGTCATTGTGGAGGAGAAAAACTCATCATGAGAAGGTAGAAATAATTCCTTTTACCTTAAGATTTTGACCATTTTTGAAGGTCAAGGCTCCCATGCCCATGTATAGGGAGCATTGAACTCTTGTCAACACTCTCCTGACCATGTATAGGGAGCGTTGTCAGTGATTTATTCTCAGTGTTGGGGGAGAATTGAAGTGGTTAGAGAGAGTTATGGCTAGCCCACCTTATTCTAAGGGTTAGTTTTGAGAAGATGAAGTCAAGGACTTGAGTCATATATCATAGATACATATTAAGTAAACTCAATATCCATGAGACAATCTAAATATCAATTTATGGATCAAAATCCTCAACCATTTCCTAAAATACTTTATGATGGTTAAGCCTCCAAACTCCTATATAATGAGTGCATTCCAAGGCGAAAAGGGGAGGAGAATCCATGAGAGAATCATAATTATGATCTTGAGACATTCAAGAGACGGATGAATGGAGAGCTTGGAGGAGCTATTGCAACATCAACATTGGATTGTAAGTGCTTCACTATGGCTTTCTATTAATGCATAACTTGGCCTATTCCCTTCATTTTTTGTGTCACTTGTTACATGCATGTACTATTGTTGTTAAAATCATCATCATCATATATATATATATATATATATATATATATATATATATATATATATATATATATATATATATGCTACTAACTATATATATATATATATATGTATATTGTCACATAACAATATAAAGTAGAAGAAAATATATATTGTCACATAACAATATAAAGTAGAAGAAATAAGATTCCTCTATGTTCATTGCAGGTCCTATCTTGTGCCTAGGAGCTTGGTCATCAAGGTCAAATGTTGGAGCAATGAGGACAACCATTGTAAAAAGGTATGTCTTCCATCTCTTTCCTTTTACTCTGATTGTTAAAATAGGTCTAAAGGGAAGTTAATGTCCATTTGTTTGCTTCTGTCTTTATATCAAAGAAGGGGTCTTGATCCAAAGGGGTGTTTCACCTGTCCGCAGGGGGGACTTTACCATCACAACAATAACATTAATACCTTATTTAGTGTGCACTAATATTTCAACGAAAAACCCTCTTAAGGACAATGAGACAAAGTGTGTTTTTATACAAGGTATTGAATGGAGGCTTCAATGTAGGTGGCTGGAAAATACGATTAGGGTAATGGAGGAGTTTATAGTCAACAAAGGTTTTTCATGGCATGCTTTAAGCTATGACATATGTGCTGAAAATGACAACATACGCGATGAAATTCAAACAACTATGGAAGCAACAAATGACTCTTTATAAAATTAGTATTTAGCAACATAAGGTAACAACAAGGGATTTCGCAGAAACTAAATGTAGAACCATTCTATAACAATATGTACCCATGGTCATTTTGTATATATGTTCATTTAATGAACCATATGAGCTAAACTAGGAGGTCAAGAGTTGATTCATAGTTGGGAAAATGAAATTCATGTAAGGAAAATTAATTGTTATAATTGTTTTCTTCAATAGAGCAATGGTTGCTAACAAGGAACACAACGTGAAATGGAGTGAGGTGGAGTGAAGAATTGATCCTTAACAGAAATTTGGATTATGTATGTTTATAGGAATAAAATATGAATGGCATGGATGAACATAAAGAATATAACTCACATAGAGGGAAATTGTCATTCAAGGTTGGAAGTATTCATAGCGATGCAAACCCAAATCAATGAAAGAGATTCTATTCCGTGAGCTTCTTTTTTCTTGTTTTCCATATCATCTTGCAAACATCTTCTACTTTCCCTACATCAATTTTCAAAATTAATTTGTACAAAAATGACCCAATTTATCCTTGCATGAATGCATTCAAATAAAAACTATTCAATACAGTAAATAAAACCACTTGCAAAATAAAACTCTCTAGAACCCTAGTTCCTTCTTCCTTTTACAATGGAATCCCCATTTAAGAGTCCTTTCTCCCTTAAAGGTTTTATCACTTCCCTAGAAAAAGTGTCAAAAAGTGGTGAGCTAAATAATTGTAGCAATATATGGGTTGTTGAATTCCTAACTTGCACTTAAATTATCGACCATGGAGTGTAAGCTTGTGAAGTGATGTGCATCAGAAATGCAACCTTCAATAGTTCAAGTGATATTGAATGAATTCTATATTGTTGGTTCTATGTGCTCATTGCTTTAGAATGCCTTTACTTTTTAAGAATTAAAATACAGTTATTGGAAATTAAATCTAATCTAATTAAATCAAGAAAACTAATTCTTTATCCATTGACATGATCAGGGCATGTTGGAAAAGGAATCACACACCACTCAAGCATGAAATCTATGAGTCTACAATCAGTTGTTCAAATCAACACATTGATTCCTCAACCAACCACATGGGCATGGGACGATGGAAGATGAATCCACATGGAGATGTACTTGTGAAATGAATGCATAATGAGGTATTTAGCCAAGGAACATCCAATTGACAAATTCATAAACACTAGCAGTTGTAGAGTAAGATAAAAATAATAAGGAACATACAACAAAGCAATGAAATAAATCTATCACCATTAAGAAAATTAATAACAAGCAATCTAATGTATGGACAAAGGGGATTCAACCATCTATTTCTTGCTTCAAAGTGTATCCTTACTCTTGTAACGTCCCCCATCCAAAGTGAGGAACATTATGGTGCGAAATACTCTTAAAATTAAAATGTTTACAACTAATTTAATTTCATGTAGTTTCCAACTATGATTTACATACATATTTAACTCTTGTCTATTACCATAAATTATATGCGTCTACAACATGCTAAAATAGACATGAAATGCAGTTAATAAACCAACATAGTAGCATATAAATTCTTCTCAAATACACAGAGTTCATGCACAACATTTTAACTCATAAATACAAGACATAAAACAAATAAAATACTTATCTTTCAAATTAGTTGTGCAACCAACTGCTTGGGATGGACATTCCACCCAACCATAGACATGTTGTTCCAAATATCAACAACAATTCACCCCCGAGCTAAGGCTAGTAATCCACCAAAGAGGGTGATCTCTCATTGTCCACTCACAACTTACAAATCCCACAACCCACTGATATTCTCCTACAACTATCCATATTTTCCACCGGCTCTCTTCCTCTTGACCTACCCAACCCAAAGAATGTACCCCTTCATTGATATAAGTCCCTTAGGAATCCCATTTGTTTACCAAGGTCTCTCTGGCACAGGTAACCATGAATATCTCAGTTGGGAACTCAAGGGAACTTTTTGCTAGGAAACACTACCAGCAAACAACAACAAACACTTGTTGACATGAAATGCACTTGTTTTTACTAAGGACTCCACCGAGCCCTTCCTTACATGCATCAATGCACACATAAAAATCTTCATCTGGATATGCAATCTTAAATATTGGTGCACTTGTCAAGATGTCTTTCAACTTCCAAAAGATTTATTCACACTTGGAAATCCATTCAAATTTCATTCCCTAATTTCGTAAGGAAGTGGTTGCACTTACAATCTTTGAAAATCCTTTTATGAATATTTAGTAATAATCGACAAGAACCATGAATGATCTGACCTATATGACATTATTTGGTGTTGGCCATCCTCTAATGACCTCTATCTTTTCAGAATCAACTATTACCCCTTCTATTGAAATTATATGCCCCAAGTAGTGAATCTTCTTTTGATAAAAAAAAATGCACTTACTTAGCTTAGAATACAATGTATTCTCTCTTAAAACTTGCAACACCATTCTCAATTTTTCCTCATGTTCCTCTTCATGCTTAGAGTATACAAGTATATAATCTAGGAACACAATCAAAAACTTGTATAGGTACTACTTGAACACTCCATTCATCATGAACATAAAAACAACTAGGGAATTTGATAGTCCAAATGGTACTACCATGAATTCATAATTCCCATATCTTATCCTGAATGGTGTCTTGTTGATGTATTCTTGTTTTATTCTTACTTGACGATAACATCATCTCAAGTCAATCTTCAAAAATATTCTTGTAGCTTTCAGTTGATCAAATAAGTCATCAATTCGTGGCAAAGGATACTTGTTATTTATGGTGACCTTATTTGGTTGTCTGAAATCAATACACAACCTTAAGGTTCCATATTTATTCTTCACAAAAAGAATTGGGGCTCCCAAAGGTGACACACTTGGTCATATATACCCCTTTCTTAACAATTCTTCAAGCTACATCTACAATTCTTTCAATTCTGGCGTGCCCATTCTATACAACATCTTGGGCACTAGGGAAACTCCCAGCACTAAATCAATAGAGAAATGAATGTCTCTCTTTGGTGACAATCCTTGGATATCCTTAAAAACATCTTCAAAATCCATCAAGACCGGATGGTCTTCAATGCTTGCCACTTTATCTCTGGATGCCTCATCCATATGGGATGCAAAAATCCGACATCCCTTCCTTAAACTCTTTTTCAACTACAAAGTTTAAATATCTCTAACATCTACTGCTCTTGGAATGCTCTGAATCTTTCCGTGTTGCCGTTCTTCATCAAAACATGTGATTTCCTTGTTGTAACAGTCTAGGACATCATGGTGTTTTTCCAACCATTCCATGAAAATTAGACAACCGTATGAACCCTATGGTATGATGTTTACATCTACCTTTGTGTTGAGTCCATTCATGTCTATTGGACAATATTTAACTAGATCACTGATCTTTCTCTTAGTCAATGTGACTAATTGAACTAACCAACATTTTGTATGCTTACTACTTTTCAAGTGAATTGTTTCAACAATGTTATCATTTATGCAACTATGGCTAGCTCCGAAATCAATTAAAATTTATATGGGTTGGTTATCAATCTTACCTTCCACTTCAATCATGGGGGATTGATATTGTGCTTGCTTGTTTTCGAAGGCCGCATATATCCTTGGCATGTTTCCTCCCATGTCTTCCATTTTTTCAGCCTGTTAGCACTCTATAAATCTGTCTGGATGAATAGACAAACGACAAAGGTAACTGTTTCAACCAACTTTAGAGTTGAGGCACTAGCCTGCTCAACTAAGAGAGGGCTCTCTCGTGTCACTTGATATATCTATGGAAATTGATGGCTAGATTTGGTCTGTTTTGAGGTTTTTAATAAAATCGTTGAAGAGTTAAAGATGACCTTTGGGCTATGGGGTCAAGAGTGTAGGATGCATTGTCAAATAATAAAAACAATTAAGAGGAAAAGGCTAAATGAGGAAGTGACTTCTGAGTTTATGCTTGAAAATATAGATGGTGTCAGAAGAAAAGAAACGCACAACTATAATCAGAGAATTATAGTAATGAATTCTGAAATGGTTTAGAAGAGGCAAACATAGTCTAAATCACCAAGCCGAGAGCATTGAATAATGAATTCTGGACTTTTAATTTCTCAATTTAGATAGAAGAAAGCAAAATGAAATACAGAATAACAGGAAACACACACTATGAGAGAAAATGAGACTCATAACACCACCAATTATAATATTTTCATAAAAATTCCAAGATCTTCCTTTACATCCATGTATTCATTCCAGCCCCAGAGATTTACAAATTCTTCCTACACAGAGGGTAGGCTCCTCCCTTCTCTCCCCCTTTTTCTATACTCATGAGGCCAAGCATATATAGAGGGATTTCGTGTGGAATTTAAAACGTTATGTCTTCCTCATAATTTTAAAAACAGATGCAAGTTACAAAAAGGAAGAACAATGGTATTATTTAAAGGGACTATTAGTAAACGGTCTTTCATATCAGGACTCCCTTTTCTTAAGTTGACATCTATCCAAAAATTTCTGAAATACACCAAAATTTTACCTGAGGATTCACCTCATCTTGGCGATTTCCTCCTCTAGGGTACTCCACCAATCGATATTTTCCCCAACGCTTTCTATCATCTCAGTTTTGGCCTCTATCCTTCACCGTTTTCTCCTCTTCTTCGTTGTGGCTGGGTGACAGGTGTTGTCCGCGTGTTCATTTATGATGAGATCCATTATAACAGGGTTTAATTTGACTCTCGAATCTGTCTTAGTTTAAGGTTCGGTATGAAATTTAGTCGCCAGTATCTGCAAGACCCATCTTTCATCCTTACTTATAGACCAGATTGGTACATTAGTTGAGAACTCAATCACGCCAGACACCGTTTGATGGGTATTATTCATACCTTTCAGACTTTGCATAGATCTTGATTTGGCCACCCTTTGAATTTACATAATTGCAGGAACACAGGTCGAGCTTGTTTTTCTTACGCATAAGATGGCAATTTCCCAAAATAGGATAAAATGATCTCATATCTGAGATTTGATGGTGTTTTGTACTTTGATCATGAATTATTGTCACAGTACGTCGATGTGCCATGCTTCATCAATCCACTTTGAATGATGAGCCTCGAGTTAGCTATGCGACGACACCCTTTTGGTACGTCATCTGGGAAAGTACCTAGACCGGTGATGTGACCAGCAACCATTTTTTCAACGAGTTATTGATGTGACATTTTGAACCACGTGACATCGGGGCCATAGGAAAAGTAGTTTTGGGAAATCCGTTGTCTCCCCCAATGCGTGTGTAAGAGTGCTACACGTTCCCCATCAAAACCAGAGTGGTTTTCCCTGGTCTACCTTTGCGATGTTAAGTTCCATGCTATTTGTTGGTCCGATGTGGACCTCGACCGTGGATCTGAGATTCTTCAAGATCGAAGGTTCATTGAGCTACTCCATTCTCACCTCCGCTATATTCACTCATATGCCATGGGATGTAGCCAAGTGCCCTAAACTATCATTCCTCTACTATGGTATAGTGTCTCATTGAACCTTAGAAATTTTTAGATCCCGATATAAAAATTGTTTAGGTGATAACATTGGCTCCAACTGGGGATGCTATCCTCCCAACGAGTCAGCAAAGAACTCGTAGACCTGGTGCCTGATTCATTGGGTTGTTCCCAAAACATGTGTGTACCCTACTCCTACCAAGCTCTGTGCACTGATACCAACTGCATGCAGGACGTCCGAGTACATTATTGAAAACTGACTATATTTAGTGCTAGAAAACTCAAACTGGAAAATGATTAATTGACAAGATTATTTTCACATCCCTACCTACCCTAAAATTGTTGGGATGACCACTCAATCAAGTGATGCTAAAATGCCAATGCATCCAATCAAACAATTGGCTTCCTAATTTTCCTTTGTTCACATTTTTTTTTAAGCTGGTAGAAAAATGTAGAAGATGGCAGCTGAAAAAATAAATTGAATCCAAAATATGAGCTTATGAATGAAACAAATTCATCCTTCACTGAAGACTATAATAGGATGGCCACCAGATCTTGAAAACCATGAAAAAACATTTCTCCTTGATGAGCAAAAACCGAAAGGAAAGAATCTTTCATCAGTGTTAGTTGTTTTTGCCCTATTTCTTCTGTTCTGAGAACATTTTCGAATGAAATGGAAACGATAGGTTTGTCTTCTTTTCCATGCATATCAACAAAAATATTCATATATTCTTGCACATATTCAAATATGACAGCCATATAATATGCATCAAGGCTATCCTCTTGTTCATCAAACAACTTTTCTTTGGTTTCATTGAATTTTTGGGAATTTGTTTGAGGACCACCATTTTGACTTTCAAAAGAATTAATTGAAATAAGTTCTGGCTCATAATCTTCTAGCAAATGTGAAAAGCCAACAACGCGCATTATTTCACCGTCTAGAATTCCCATAGATGAATTTTCAAAACCCTGATTTTCAAATGACTCAAATAAAACCATTGCCTCTTTATTATCTTTTTGTATTTCTAATGGAAAAGTGGCATATACTGCTTTGTTTCTTTCCCGAAAATCTATGTCATTTGTTTCTTTATTGTTGGAGGCTTCCATAGATGCAGTTTCATAATCTTCATCCATGTCTATGTTGTTTAAAAATTGAACCATGACGTCATTCTCAAGGGAAGAGAAAATACTTTGAAACACCTTTTCATGTTGAGAATCTATGTTGATTTCGGGACAGAGAAAATGGCCTTGAACAATACTTCCTGGAACAACTTCTTCTTCCTTTTCAGGCTGATAGCTGAAAATAGATTGCAGATTTGAGTTGATATGACCCTTTATGTGATCGTTCATAATATTATCATCACCACTCTGCTCATGCTTGGAGGATTCCGACCTGAGATACTACAAATATTTTCCTTCAATAATTCAAAGGAAGAAAAACATAATGGTAGGTTTGTTTTACCTGATTTGAAATTGTCTTCAATTTTATCCCCAACATATGGTTGTATTTCAGCACAAGTGATAGGGTTTTCAGGCATATGAAAAGAGCGTTGTGATACCTCACCCTTTTGCTTCATTAGTTTGGCATGGTTTTTCATAAGCACATATTTACTCTCCTCAATGATGATCTTAGTATTTTCTTTCAAAAAGAGGGTAACCCACTTAGAAACCTTTGGATTTTGACCTTCTCATATTTTATGAACTCCACATACTTCAACAATTCAAAGAACCTCTTCTCATATTCCTCCATTGACATGGTTTCCAACTTGAGTTCAAAGAACTCTTTCATCTTCCTTTCATATTAATGTTCAGATAAATATTTCTCTTGGAAATATTCTTTTAAATGCCTCCATGAGATCCTCTTCTCATCAAGGTGCTTGTCTTGCTTAAGTTGATCCTACAACATGGTTTCCTTACCTTGCAAGTGGTAGGTTGCAATTATAGATTCTACCCGAGAGGGGTAATCATGCATCTTAAAGTGTTTCTTCATTTCCAATATCCAGGCCTCAATCTCTTCTCCTTTCTTGTGCTCACCATTGAAAGATGGTGGCTTAATTTTCCTGAGCTCAACTTGTAATATGTCTGCCTCAAGYCATCTCCTTTGCCTTTGGACAGGAGACACACTTGGACTTCTCCCTGGCCCTATACTTGCATGAATTATTCTAGTGTATTTCCTTGGAGAATGATGGTGCMTGCTCATGCTTCTTGATTGCCTGTCATTTCCATGATCATCCCTTTTTCTTTGGGATGTAGATGCAGTCACTTGTCTAGCTTCTTGCTTGGTTCCATATTATTTATTAACTTTCTTATGTAACATATTCAAACTTTGAAGTATTTCTTCTTGAGCCTTCGTAATCCTTTCATTATCATCTTTATAGCTCTACACTTCTCTATGCAGGCTTCTCATAGTTACAAGCTCATGCATGTCTTTTCTCCCATCAGACTATGTCTCAACATTACCCATGCTAGCATGAATACCTATGATCTCCTCCTCATGGATACAATATCCCTAAGCATCATCCATAACTCAAGTCCTCATATAAGAACCAAATTTTCTTTCATGTACTTCTAATTCTACAAGAAATATGCATGTAATAATTATTGTTAGAACATGCATAGCATAAAACATTTCATCAATTAGAATACAAGTTATTATTTATCCCAATTTATGAAGGAAACGATTCCCCAAATAAAAATTTGGTTCCTTGTATGTATTCCTCTCTGAAAAAACTTTCCAACAATTGTACTCATGGTTCATTCTAAGTTATGAGCGAAAAGTTACAACATCCACATGTTGCAATTTTCCATTCATTTACTACTACATAAATATATTTATTAATTTCTAGGAAATTTTATTTCCTAGTTCAAAATTTTGGGTGAAATATGTCTTTTACTCCTCAATACATTTACAGTGACTATTCGCTTGCTCAAATTCAAGCTACTAGCTAAAATTTATGGCCCGGAGAAGTTTAGGTTGTTTTACACAATTTATCCTTGTATGCTACAAGTGTCTTATTTCTCTTCCTGCACATTTTTACATACCTAGATCCTAAATCTCTCTCATGAGTATCTTCTATGGATCATAAGATTTCCATATATTTCTCATGTTCCCCAAACAAACTTTTGAGCAAGGAGTTATTCCCTATGGAAGTAATCCAATGCTGAAATTTTACCCTTACTATTTTGTTTGCAACTTTCTCATACGAGATTTGTTTCGCAAACAAATTAGCTCGTTGGAAATATTTCCTTGATTTCTTTTATTTGAGTTGAAAAAATAATGTGTACCTTGGTACACTTTATTCTTGTGGGTTTTGATTGGCTAAAAACGTCATGTAGGACCTCAAAATTGCCCCACAAATTAATGACCTTCAAAAATATGAAAAATTTGGAAATTTTCATATATAATTGATTTTTTTATTGTTTTAAAATCCATTAAATCTGAGTCGTCGATCTCAAATAGGGTGAAATATCAACCGTTGATCTAACTCTATCACCCATCAACGATCGAAATTCTCTTTTGGATGTGCAAAACACTTTTCCCAACCCGTCGACCCAACCATCTGCCATCGACCCATTCCCTTGACAACTGATTCACAACACAATGCTAAAACAATTGACTCAACCATTATTCGTCGATCATCAGTGATTTTCATTGGAGAATGAAAACTCCTCACCAATTCAGCCGACACGTGACCATCGACCGTTCCTCCTGGCTAATGAAAACACTTCTCCACTTCGGCTAACTCAACCATTGACCATCAACCACTTCTGGGCTGACATGGAAATTCTTGACGTGGAATGACATGTGGATGTTGACGTGACATGACACATCATCCCGAGGTTTCAAATTTCCTGACATGACACGACACATGGATGTTGGCATGGCATGAAACATGGATGTTGACATGGAATGACACGTCATCACCCTCTTTCCTCCATCGGTCATCAGTCATTTCTCTTGGATGACTCGAACACCTCATCAAATCGGTTGATGCCTAACTATCGACCCATCGACCATTTCTCTTGGTCGAAATTCAACACTTCATCGAATCGGTCGACGCCTAACCATCGACCCATCGACCATCGATGATTTCTCTTGCTTGATCAAAACACTTTTCCAAGTCGACCAACGCTTGACCATCGACGATTTTTGTTGGCGACTGAAAACACCTCGCCTAATCCGGTCAACCCCCGACCATTGACCATTAGTGAGGTATTTTGGCCAAACCAACTCTTCTCCAATTCGGTTGACCCAACCATCGGTTCTCGGTGAGTTCTATTGGTGAACTTCAACATTTAGTGATTTTTGATCAAATTCTAGGTGAATATAAGTCGTCAATCTTCAAGTCAAGATGATATTGATTGTCGATCAACTCCCTTCTTCCAACCTCTAAAAATTAATCTAGACTATCGATTTGATCTATTTTCCAAAAGGAAAAAAATGAATCATGGCAGTTGATTCTCTTAACCTTCCAAACGGTCGAAACCTTATGGATTTTTAAATTTATCAAAGTGAATTTGGGTCGTTGATCGTGAGATCAAATGCAATCTCGACCGTCAATTCCCCAAACTTCCTGCAACTCCAAAATGACCATTAAAACACGAAATTCAACAATTCTAAGTCAAATTCAGTTATGCAACCTACATTTTCACACCCCAGATCATCTCTTCGATTTCCATATGGAATTTAAACTCAAAATTTACCCATGAATTTGGGGATCTCGCTCCAACTTCTCTATTTTCCCCATATTCGCACAAACCAAAGTCTGCAACAACGAAATTCACCAATTTGCTCTGGTTCTTGGCCCATAAAAGCCTGATGTTTGAACCAGATGTTATGATACCATAATGTAATTCCCCCGATCCCAACTGAAGAACATTACGGTGCATAATACTCTTAAAATCAAAAAATTTATAGCTAATTGAATTTTTTGTAGTTTCTAGCTACGATTTACATACATATTTAATTGTTTTCTATTACCATAAATTAGGTGCATCTACAACGTGTTAAAACAGACATGAAATGCAACTAATAAACCAACATATCAACATGTAAATTATTTTCAAATACACAGAGTTCATGCACAACAATTTAACTCATAAACACAAGACAAAAAACAGATAAAACACATATCTTTCAAATTAGTTGTGCAACTAGTTGCTTGGGATGGATGTTCCACCCAACCATATACATGTTGTTCCAAATATCAACAAAAATTCACCCCCGAGTTGAGGCTAGTAATCCCCCAAAGAGGATGGTTTCTCACCATCCACTCACATCTTAGAAATCCCAGAACCCATTGATATTATCCTACAACTATCCCTGTTTTCCACTAGCTCTCTTCCTCTTGACTTGTCGAACCCAAGGAATGTACCCCTTCACTGATCTCAGGCCCTCGGGCATCCCACTCRTTTATCAGGGTCTCTCTAGAACATGTAACCAAGAATCTCTTAGTTGGGAACTCAAGGGAACTTGCTACTAGGAAAAACTACCAGCAAACAACAACAAACAARGGTAATTCCCCCCTTGTACCCCTCTTGACCATTATTTTAAATTCTCCCCTCTCTTGTGRATTAATTCATCCCCCATCTTTGTCCATGTCACTTTAGTAGTTGGCATCACATTTTATTATTAACATTTAGAAATACAATTTGCATATTACATCGCTTGGTCGTAGCCACATATTTTATCTACATTAAGCATTAATTGATTTAGCAGCATTAGAAACCTTGAGGATTTCATAAAGAATGCATAGTTCTTCACAAGCTTACACTCCTTGGTTGATAATTTAAGTCTAATTTAGACATTTCAACAACTCATAAATTGTTTCAATTCTTTAGTTCACCAATCGTGCTTAATGATTTATTTTAAAAAGCATAATAACAAGACCATTTGCAAAGTCAACTTTGATTACCATGCCCACTTTTAAGTTCAATTTCTTATAATGTTATGTTCTTTCACGTTCAATGCAACGTCTCAATGGAAGGACAAAATTCAAGGCCACCATTACCCCACAAGGTGGGGGCTCTCCATGCTTCTCTAGCAGAGTGATACAACTCACATGCTTCTTTCAACCTTCCCACTTGAAGTAATACCCAAATGTCTTCCATAGACCTTGATCTTGTTTTTGGTCCCTTGTATGAGTATGAACTTATTTCCATGTAGGGGCATCAAAGTCATATAGGTAGACAATCTTTGAATTTCCAATGTGTTTTCTTAACAACCATTTTATTTGATTCTAGACACTTGACTTGTGAAGATAAGAATCAATATATCCTCCTTTTACGTTCATGTCAAAATCAACTACCTTATATGTGATACCTTCTAATAATTGAACAATCCGAAAGTAAAGTTGTGTCATGTGATTCCTCATAACAAAATCAAAGTCTTCTCAATGAGTGCTTTTAAATTGCAAAATAAGATCTAGAAATGGCAGGGAGCCTTGCAAAGAAAAATAAAGGATTTATACAAAGCATACAAGGTTTGTTTCTCCACTATTTGAAAATACCTCTACTTCTTCTTTTCCAATCTTTAGAAAAAGATGTGTTTTTTGTGGACCAATTCCAAGCTTGTCCTCCCACTAGGGAAACTTCTTATCATTGTACATGCCCTTTTTCTTAATCATATAAGTGTGGTCTCCAAGAGATAGTCGAGGCCTTTAAGTGTCACGACCCTCCACCTCTTGTTCAACATCTTCAAAAAAGGAAGGAAATGGATATAAGGACATTTCCTTCTCATCCTATAAGGCTCTACCTTTTGGTCTATGCATAGAGAATATTTCTCTTTGATTTGTGGGGTTGACATTGTGACATACCTTGTAAACTATCGAACCGTTGTCATGCCCTAATTAGTTACAATTTCAAATATTTCATGTTGATGTCTCTAATCTAGATGGTGGAAGACAAGTTTTTATCATCGATTACTAAATGTTCTAAACCCAGCTCCTCTTCTCCATCATTCTCATTGTTTTCATCTTTTAGATTTTCATATTCTTAATCAAATTTGGAATTGGAATTGAAGTCTTCACTTTCTTCATTGGAAAGGTAGTCATCGACCTTGGCTTGAGTTTCAAGAGAACAAAGCAACCTATCTTGTTTCTTACATTGCTCATTGTCCTCAGTTGGGTAGGAAATTTGTTATTTATGATCAGTTGACTTCTCCTCAAATAACCTTGGGATCTCCATTAGAATTCCCTTGCAATGATGGCCTTTGGCAAGATTGGTAGAGAAAATATTTATTTTAAAAGGTCATCGTGTACACATACCTACTAGTACAAAAAGGACATATTGTCTAGAAGATTAGATCAACTTTTGATCCTATCGATTGTGGCATTCTATAAAATTTACCATTTTTGGAATTCATACCTTTCCATGTATTAGGCCAATACATGCATTGATACAAATGTAATAAGAATATAATTTCTTATACATAGTTAAGACAAAGATGTCTATAAAATACAATAATATATTGGATAATTGATAATACTGTAAGATTATTACAATGGGGATAGCCTTGAGTATAAATATACTCTAAGGGGCATGACAATCATGCTAAGTCCTTGATCACATGCACAACAATTCTATAGGGCTTATCCATCCATAACTGCCCATGATGCACCTTTCTAATGAGGAATTTCATCCATCTTACTATGTCTCATGTATTACTAAAAGTAGGTTCTTTCATGACATTCATAAGGGTGGAATTTTTAAAAACCTAGAATTCTTATTTAAGTTTAGTTTGAATTTTATTGCCTTTGGATTGGACCATCCACTTGTACACTTCAGTGTTGAGAGAAAGAAATAAATCTCCATATGTGATATCATGGTTTGAATAAGTTTGGTATCCTCCATTTTTTCCATGAGATCACCCATGGCATTGATGCGAGTCTTGACTACATTACCAAGGACTACATCCTTATTGTCGCATATGGTAATATTCCCGATGGTTTGGTGTTTCCCATTGGAATGGTGTTGGTATTGTTGGATTACTGAGACGGGGGGTGAATCAATAATAGAGCAATCTAATCCTTTTTTTTAACCATATAATGCAAGTGTTATATCAATGTAGCATTATCATCCAATATTTGCAAAGTAAATAAACAATGAACAATCATACACATACACAGCACACCAATGTTTTTATGTGGAAACCCAAAGCGGGAGAAAACCACATAATGTTTTTTCTTATATGTCTTGAAGAATTACATTCATTGGAAGCACCAACTTCCTTTGTTTTCCATCTACAACTGGAAGGGGCTCCAACCCCCTAGTTTCTCAGGCTACAACCTGAGGGAAGCTCCAACTCCCAAATTCTCTAGCTACAACCATAAGGAGGCTACAACCCCCTATGTTCTCCGGCTACAACTGGAAGGTGGCTACAACCACCTGTCCTTGCCCCGTCCAACCGCCCTGACGTATAAGTAAAATGATGGAACCATTGTCACACTATCATTGTGAGATATATTGTTGTAAACATGTACCAATAAACCTGCACCAAACAACATGTACCAATAACCTGAACCATGTATCAACCATGCATCAACATGTACCTCAACCCGTAATCAACCTATACCATAAACAAGTGCATCAACCATGCACCAACCTGTACCAAACAACCAGTGATCAACTTGTACCATAAAAAAGTGCATCAACCATGCACCAACCTATACCTCAACCTACAAAACTTTCTTAACTTTAACAACAAGAGACTAGCATTTTCATCAAACTTTACTTTAGTCTAACATGATTAGTTTTGGATTAGTCAACAACCCTAACTTGAAATAATCATAACTATGTACCTATAATGAATAAAGATCTGAAAATAGTACACAATGTTCTTCAGTGTGTTTTGTCCAATTCCTCCAGGTGTCACTACTTGAAACCTCTCAGAAAATGAGTTATAACAAAAATGGCATACCTTGTTGAATTATGGCTTATTCTAGAGAGCGAACTTGTAGAGCGTGCCCCGCACAGAATATTTGTTGTATGGATCTGAAAATTTTACATAGAATACTAAACACTGTACTCTAACCAACATATTTGGTCTGACTAAATTTGGATCTGTTATGAAGAATTTATGACGTTTTTACCTTAAACACATGTTTTGGACTA
>SNQJ01S0039265.1:59443-125315 GCA_010110895.2 Picea sitchensis
ACCATTCAACCAGTCCTACCATTCCTTTCCACCTAGTTGAGCTAATTTGACCATGCTAGATTCTATGATCTATACAACTGTGAAGGGTCCTAACTAGTGTAGTTTTAGCTTTTGTAGGTGCCTTGTGAACTCATCATTTTATAATAGGACCAAGTCTCTTTTTTCAAAGGTTTTATTTTTGATGTGGTGGTCATGCCATGCTTTTTCCCTTACCTTCTAGACCTTTAGGTTAAATTAAGTTAGAAAACTATCTTCTTCCAACTTTAGGAGTTTGGTGAAGTCTCTCTTGTAAACACTCATCATCCAGCATACAAGTAATATCTATTATTAGCAAGTTGGGGACTAGGAATTTCATGGGCATCGTTGCCTATTTGAAATATACCAGATTAAAAAGAGTATGTTTGTTGACTTATTTTTATGTTGTTGTTGTATGCCAACAACATAAATGATGTATGCTCATCCCAATATTCTTTGTTGATTGTGTAGATTTTGGTAAGTCCACGTTCCAGTATTTTATTAAAAGACTCCACTATTTTGTTGACTCGTGGAAATGCTTGCCTTGGTCACTATTTAGGCTTCATGGAAAATCAAATCATGTGATTATAATAAAAAATGAATATGATTGTAGTGTCGATAGAATAATCTAGTTTGGAATTGCTTCTACCCATCTTGTCAAGTAATGTGATAATATACATTGCACTTGAATGGTAAGAAAGATGGTTGATTGGTCCTATACTACCAATGACCCATTTTTCAAAAGGTTGAAGGGACAACACTAGGTGTATTGGTAGTTGGTCTCTTCAAGATTGATTTATAATTTGTTGGCAAACATCACATGTTTTTGCATATTCCTTGGAATATTTATATATGGTTGGTCAACATAGACTTTCTTGTATGACCTTTCAAGTCTCGATCTTCCCTCCACAATGTCCTTCTATGATCCTATTATGAAACTCCCAAAGGATGTTTGGATGTTCATGGTATAGGACAGAATGTTGGATGATGTCATATGTATTAAGTTTATAAATGCGTCCTGCAATAAGATGATAATCAAATTATCTAATGACCAACTATTTATTTTGTATGTATGTGTATTCTTATGGTGCAACTAGGCTAGAAAGAGTGTGATTTCCTCAAGATAATCCAGGATAGTTTCTATGCTTAATAAATTTGTGTTGGGAAATTTATCATTTATTGAAACTCTTCATTCCCCACACTTTATGTAAGATAGAAAATTTGTCTTAGTGTTGTGATTCCCTAGTTTAACCATAACTTCAAAGTTCAATTCTTGGAAAAGTAGAAGCCATCAACAGATGTGTCCTTCTAGGATTGGTTTATTGACTAAGTACTTGAGTGTTGAGTTGTCTGTATAAAATTTGAAGTGGCCATCCAATAGTTAATGACAAAATGTTTGTAGGGAATATACCATAGAGATCCCTTCCCTCTCAGTTGTTGTGTAGATACATTCAACTCATTAAATCTTGTGATTGGGAGAGTAGATTGGATGGTCCAAGTTTCCTTCCTTAGGTTGTTGAAAACACTTCCCTTAGTGGTATTATTGATGCAACTACATATACATTGGATTTAAGGGACCAATTAATAGAAGAAAATAACATATTTTTCTTAAGAGTGTTGATAGACGCCTGACATTTTGGTTTCCGCTTTTAAGTCTTTTATTTATTTAGCAATCTTCCCATTGGATCTATAATTGAGGCATAGTTTCTGATGAACCACCTATAGTAGCCTATATTCCCCAAGGTTGATTTCAAGGTATGGACATTTTCTAGGGCAGGTATATTAGCAATTACTTCATATTTGCTTGATTGATTAGTATACCATTTCGATAGACCACATCATCAAGGAATACTCCAAATCAAGTGTAGAATATGCATTTATTTAGGTTTATGGAGATTTGCAATTATTTACATATTTCAAACATTAGGCACAACATAGAAACATGATCTTTTAATAGGTCAGAGACCATCCAGACATCCATACATACTTCTAAGAACTTGTGAATGTAGTCCCTAAAGGATATTATGAATTTTTTTTAGAATACAAATAGTGCATTCTTCATTTTGAATGGCTTGGTGTTGTAGGTGTATAATCCCCGTTCGATTGTCAATTTTTTTTTTCTTCTTATCAACTTCAAAAATTACAACTTGATGATATCCTAAGAAGCCCCCCACCAATAAATGAGTAGTCCTCCTTTCCTATGACATGATCTAATAGTTCATCACTGAATGGTGTTGGGAATAGATTTTGGATGAAAGTTGCATTCATCCCTTAGAAATCCACACATACTCTAATCTCCCATTATCCCTTTTTCTTGTACAAGATGACTATGGGGCTTGTCTCATATACTTCTTCCACTAGGAAGATCGATCTTATTGTAAATTTATCGAAATCCTCCTTCACTTTTTGTTCAACTCACACGTTTATCAGATATTACCTCTTTTTAATTGGTTTGGCATTTGGTTTTACTTCTATTTTTATTTCTCCTAATTTTCCCTTTATTCCCTCCAACTATATAAAATTTTGAGGGAACAACTTGGTGTTCTCCCTTATCAGTGTTTCTACCTCTTGAATTGTCTTGTCATCCAAATAATCACTTACTAGGGCCATTCTTGGTTTTTCTTCCGAGTCAATGTTTAGTTTCTTTACCTTTAATTGTTCCTAGTATATCTTTCAATACAATCCATTTGTTCTATCCCTGGAAAATGTTTCTCCTTTTGCTTCCTTAAATGTAAGATGGTACAATTGATCCATACCATTGCCATTAACATCTCTTTCCCAATTTTGTGACAATATTTTGACTTCTACATGTTTTCCTCACTTTCTTTTGCTATGATTGAGCATTGATGCTTCAAGCATACTTGTGTTGTTGGTTTTCCTTTCTTTCTTTCAAACAATAATGCCTTGATACATCTTAGTCCAGTAGTAAGGTTTGGATTCTTACAAGTAAAAGACAAATATGTATAGAAGGAGGTCGAAATTGTAGACCATGTATTTGTCTACCTATTAAATATTTCTGCATGTACCAAGTTCTAGGGACTAGGTTGAGAGTGTATAGAAATTTATATAGCAAAAATTTCTTAGGATGTCCTTGCATCCATTACTTGGTGTAGTTTTGCACATGGATTTTGAAAGAAGCATGAACTCTACCCCCTCGCTAAGAGGCCATCACCCCAAGTCCTATGGAATGAATGCATATCTTATGAAAGGACAAATCAAATGTCAAAAGACAAAAGAGGTTAAAGCTATAAAGAAAAGGAAAATAGGGGTTTGGAAAGACACAGTACCAAGGAAAGGCTACCTCGTTGCCTAAGTACTCCCTCTACATGAGGATGACTATTATACATGGACTTGCATGTCGATGATATCCACCCCATGAAGTCAACCCTAGTTCATACCACTACCACTACACATACTAATTGACAAGTTCCTAAGATATACCTCTTGGTATGGGCATCGACACACCTAATAGAGGGAAATAATGACCCTCCCATACCTAGACTTGGAGCATTGTATAATTTTGTAAGCTAGTGTGAACTTTGAAGAGGATATTTTGTGAGATCTGTATAATGGATTTTGTATTAACGTGACTCACTTTATATGTTGTGTTTGGATTGTGTGCCTTGCCTCCGGTCTTCATGATGCATCTCGGACCACATGAGCCCCCTCTGATGATGATTATACATGTTGGTTTGACACTTGGATCCTTCAGATGATGTTGAGGGAATACTACCCCAATTGTATGTAGGTCATCCCCACCACTTGAGAGAGGTCATTTTGCACTCCCAAGAGGATATTGGGGGTTTTTATGACATGGCACCATTCACGAGGCTCCCTAGAAAGAATGGACATGACCTTGACATCATTGATGATGGGACATCCCTTGTATGACGAGGATGGATTGATAGGATATTTCACCTTCAATGGAGGATGTTGGACCCTTTATCGAGGACGCTGCACTTGGAGAGATTATGTGGCATATATGATGGCACCCTTTGATGATGGGATGTTTCACTTGGATCATGGGACATTGCACCTCTTGATGATGGGGCACCTTGATGTGATGTTTTGGGTTTCTTGATCATGACATGTCACCCCTTGATGAGATGTCACACCTTTTGGAGGCTTGAGGCACCTATTAAGATGAAATTTTCACCCTTTCCTGGAAACATTTCACCTTTTGATCATATTTTCACCATTTTGGGAGTGAGTTTTCCCCTTCTGAGGCCACTTGTGTCAAACATGTGAGCTTTTGAGCACTTATTTGTGGGAGGATTTGATGTTTTAAGTAGTTTAATTCATCTTGGAGTCATTGTTGGGCGTCTTAGAGACCTATCCACTCATGTATCATGGATTTTGTATGTATTGTTGCTTTATCTCTAAGGCTTATGAGAGAAAAAGGCATTATTTTATGTTTTTAGGGCTTGTATTGTGTGAGAAAGGTGTTAGATCTCTCATATAAATGAGAGAAGCACTTCTCACTTTCAAATTATTGCTACTTGTGGAGATTTATCACTCTTGTATATTTATACTTGTTCTCTTTCATGAAGAATGTTATGGATAGTTAACTAGGGCGACTTTTTTGAGAGCTATGTTTGTGGATCTTCTACTACTTGGATGACATGGAAATTAGGGTTTTGATTGATGAAAGATGTTTTGAGTAAGTGTTCTTTTTCATCTTTCGGTTATGTTTATGAATGCATTTCTAGATTGATGTTGATTCTCTAGTGGTGGTCCTTCACCCTCTTGGATCATTTTTCAACAAACCCTTCTTGTCTAAACCCTTCGAAGGTTTACTAGTGGAGAAATATTCCCTTGCATCATCCCTTCATATTTTAGGAGGATTAGCTAGGGTTAGTAGTGGACAGCCTCTAAGTCTCACCCTAAGATAATCCACTTCATTCTCCCAAAGAAGAATCTTTGTTTGACCACATATTCCCAAAATAGTAGGCACTAGTCTTTTTCTCCATAATAGTCAATCATTATTACTAATTTTTACTACTTTAGGACTAGGTTTAGGGTTTATTTGTTGCAAAAATATTTCCAACCATAAAAACTAATAAGTCTAGGGTGTTTAAGCATACTATTGACCTAAAATTCACTATTGAAACCCTAATTTATTTTTTTGAAGTGATATGACAACCATCTAAGGCAAAACATTTAGGGTTTTAGAGTTGATTTTTTGAGGTTTAGTTTTCCAATTTTGTTGCCAAGTAAAGCCATAATTTAAAATAGTACTTAGCCCTCTTATTTATTGGATCATTTCGTGATCAAAGGATTGATATTTATGTTGTTGCAATATTTTATTTATTGTTGTAATAATTCATTTTACTACTGCAAATTGGTTGTTTTACTATTGCCATAGCTTTACTACTGCTGAAAATTACATATTTCACTGCTAAAATAATCTCTATACTATTAGAGATAATTTATTTTATTATTGTAATAATTTATTTATTGTTGTGATCACTTACTTTATTGTTGTTATTTCACATATCTCTTGCAAGTTTTATCTCAACCTTAGACCTTTTCTTTATTTCTAGTGTTTTGGGACCCTATTGAACTCACACTTGACTTGAAAAACCTCTCTATTTGGCTTGAGCCTTAAACACTATAAATCTGGAAATTGTCTTTGTCTACCACCTCTTTGTTACTTTTTCTATCCTTATTTGGTGGTAGTGTGAGTAGTCACCCCAGGGGGGGCTAGACTTGATTGTGTCTTCCCTAGGGATTCTTGGAGGCTACCGGGGAAGCCTCCCTTGTGTTGGATATTATTTCGTCACTAAAGAAAGGGAAGTTATTGCCTAGGTGACAATGGTGGTATCTTCCATGTTCCACTAGTCTTAGTGCCTTCTGAAGGCTTTGCACTTGGTGCTAAATTGTTTGGTAACAAGCACCATAGTCCCAACAAAAGAAAAAAATAATGCCTAATTGGACAGACATTTCACGGTGATTTTAGGCATAGGAGAAGGAAGGGATAATTCATTCCCAACAAATTTGAGCCCCACTCTTCACTATGTTTAGAAATTGTTATCCAAACAAAAAATGGTTGAAGTACAAGAATATAAAAGGAAGAGAAAATGAAGAAGACGGTATCGATTATCGAAGAAAAGAAAATGCTTAGTTGGACAAACATTTCACAATGATTTTAGGCATAGGAGAAGGAAGGGATAATTGATTCCCCAAAAATTTGAGTCCCACTCTTCACTGTTTTTAGAAACTATTATCCAAAAAGAAAATGGTTGAAGTATAAGAATATAAAAGGAAGATAAATTAAAGAAGAGGGTATTGATTATTGAGTGAAGAAAGAACTTGCTTCTAGCGATCATCTCATTCTTTTTCTTTAAAGTCTCTAAATTTTTCATGATCCTTTTGTGTTTCAGAGGATTCATCCCCTGTGTAATCAATAATTTGTATTTTGTTTTTCATATTTCAGTAACTTCAGATTTTGTATCAAGATAGTTTACAAAGATTCAATCTCAAAAACTTATCTTTGTAATTATTGAAGTTTTAATATATCAGTAATGACTTGTGAAGCTAGTTACATGAATAATTGTACAATTATAGTTGTTGATATTATATACTAAGTTCATGACATATTTTATTTCATTTTTCGTGGTTTACATTATTTATCATTAAATCATGTCAAAATCAAAGATGTTATGAATGTGTATAAAATCTTTCCAGAAAGTTTTGTTTTTTGTTTTCAGTTTCTCTAGCGCAAGTATTAAGGAATAATTAGTTTTGAGTATACTTGTAAAATATATTTAAAACAATATTTTGCCTTGAACAATATTATATTAAAGAAAACTGTGTCTTTTAGATCTATTTCATCTTCTTTCATTATCTTTCAAAAGCCGATTAAAAATTAATACGGTGCCCTTTGTAAATGAGAATACATGTTAGAAATAGTTATATTTATTGCATAAACATCTTCGAATTTTGTTTGAAAGATTATTTTGGGTCTTGTTCCCTGAAAAACTCTAATTTCTTCAAGTTGCTTGAAGAAAATTTAAATTAAAAAGGAAACATCTTTGAGGGTTACCCCCTCTAGCTACTAGATTCTTTCAGCTAGCCTAAAGCATGGAGGAATTTCATCTCCATAGGGAGATGCTTTGACACTATTTCTTAGCTAGGAACAACCTAAGGAATAATATATATTTTGTTGAGCTTCTAGGTTGAAAATTGCAGGTCTTGGATCAAAGACAACAGTAATGATGAGAACAAATGTGTTGAGTGTTGATATTTGGGTACGTTGGAAAGTGGTCCCCTAGAGTTATTGAGTGTCTAACTCAAAGGTGGAAATATTTGACCCTCAACACTTTACTTTATGTTATAAAGTCAGAGTGACTTTATTTCACTTAAGTCACAAAGTGACTTTAATAACATAAAGTGACTTAGAAGACTTAAGTCATTTTGGAGACTTAATCTCCACCATTGATTGGAGTTTTGCCTAGATCTAATCTTGGCCATTGGTTTCCTAGGTTAGCCTAAGGATTGGGCTAAAGGAGAGAAAAGGGGCAAAAGCACATTCATTGTTCACTTGAGAGATTTGAGTGCAGGAGAGGAGAAGAGAAGAAGTTTTGGAAAATAGGCCAGGGCAAGAAGGGTGCACCTTGGGAAGAGGGCGCACCATTGGAGCTTGCATGCTTGAGCTTGAGGGTGCATCTTGTGAGGAGGGGCACAAGCTAAACTAGAGGGTGCACTTGTGTATGAGGGCGCATAAGCCTAGGAATAAAGCAAAGCATAGAAGAGGGGCAGACATGTGAGGTGGGCACACTCATCAAGGAGATAGAGTGCAAACTTCTAGCAGCTAACAACCTAGAGGAAGGCGCAAACTTCTATGCAACAAGCAACCAAGAGAAACGATGAAAATCCCAAAGGGGGGCACGCACTTCAAGGAGAACTTGGAAGCCAAGTTTGTGATGAGTTGGCAATTGTAATTCAGGTACTTCTTATGTTATCTTTGTCATAATTTGCTTTCATATCTCCATAATATAATTCCTCTTCAAATTGGTTTTCCCTGTGGGGGTTTTTCAAGGGTCATGTTGACCAAAAATTCTAGTGTCTAAATTTGTGGTTTGTGTATTTACTTATCAGCATAAAAGTGGAAAAGATCTTAGAGGGTATTTTATGTTTTGTAGAGTTTTATGTGTGCTAATTTGGACAACAAAAACATCCTAGTTAAAACCTTAAAACAAAAACTACAAAAGGGCAATAAATCATATCCTACCTGGCAGATTCAAAAGGCAGAAAGTTCATATTTGTTGGATGTCATAAACAACAAGAAAACAATCCTAAAACTTACCTTGAAAACTGTGCCTAACTTGGTCAAGGACAAACCTGTTAGGTAGCCTATAGGATCCTCAAATTTCTTCATGGTATCAGAGCCAAAGGGCACAAGAGTTGGCAGATTTAGTTTGCAAACAGTTGGCAGATTTTTTACTTCACCTCACAGCAGTTAGCATCATTTTTGTTTGGTCATATTAGCATAAGTTTTTAGCATCAGATGGAATCCATGTTGGTGGCAGGTTTGAGGGTGGAGGATAGGCTAACGAGGGTTGGAAATTGGTATCCGTGGAAGGTTATGATAGTCTTGATCTTGGAGGAACTTGAGCTATCGGATATAATGGAGAATCTTGTGGTTCCTCCTACATATGCAATGTTTATGGTTGAGTTTTGGAAGAGTAACATCAAGTCCAAGAGGACTATCCTTGATGCGGTTAAGGACCATATCATACTTCATGTATCGGGTAAGGACTTCTCATTTCATATGTGGCAGTCCTTGTGTGGTATTTACCAGAGCCCTAACCAAAACCGGAAGATGGCACTCAAAGAGAAGTTAAGGGGCACTAGGATGACAAAGATTGATTCAGTTACTTCATTCCTCACAAGATTTTCTTAGATTCGTGATGAGTTGGAAACAGTTGGCGAGATAGTAGATCCCTTTGAATTGGTGAGGACAACCTTAAATGGATTCTCCAAACCTTGGGAGAGTTTTGTGCAAGGCATCGTGGCTAGAAAGCACATGCCCGGTAGGGAGAGGCTTTGGGATGACTTTGTGCAGGAGGAGCTTAGAGTTGGATCCAGATCCACTAGTTAGTAGCGTGGTGGGAATGATGAGGGTGATATTGCTCTTTTGGAAAAGGGAAATAAGAAGACCAAGAAGGGTCCCAAGGGTGGGGCCAACAACACCAAAGAGGAGGTGAGAAACATAAGGATATGAGTAAAGTGAAATACTTTGCTTGTAACAAGAAGGGGCACTATGTTGGATAGTGTCCTAATAGGAAGAAGAAGAACAAGAAGTAGGGTGGTACAAAAATGACAGCAGAGGAGGATAAGTTTTCCTCTCAGTTTGAGGGGGAGTGTTCCTTGATTGTTTGTTGCTCGATAGTTGAGACACCATCCCACATTTCGTACATAGATAGTGGAACATCCAGTCATATGTCAGGTGTCAGAGAGCACTTCATTGATCTCAGAGATCCAGAGATCAAGATGGAGATAGTACTTGGAGATAACACCATAGTCAGAGTGGTTGGGTGTTATAGCAATTTTTGCCTCACCCCATGCAACTTGCTTGGATGGCATTTCCATTTCCCTATGCAGACTAGATCCCCTTTTGTACCTTCTAGAGTAAAAAGAGAACACTTTTCCACATATACACGCCCTACCAGTTAGACAACATGCGTATACACAGGTTTCTCTACTACAGCCTGCGTACATCGGGTTTGGTGCTCATAATTAAAAATTATGTCAGGTTTACATGTCACGTCACGAAATCCATGATCCTTGACCTTCCATATACTAGAAACTCTCCGACTTGGCCCTTCAGTTCCATTTGAAGGCTATAAATTGAGCCATATCCAAGCCATGGAAAGGAGGAGAATTTAACTTTTGAGGGCAAAGATATTGTGGAGAAATTTCACTTCACATTGAGTTTGCATCCCTTTATCCTTGAAAGTTTGAACTCATTGTTCATCCTCAAAGCTCTTCCTTCTTTGATGGAGAACCTCATTGTCTCATTTATATGAGTTTGCCTTTGGTGGAGGATTGAAGTGGTGGAGGCCAATTTGGAGGGACTTACTTTCTCGATTCTGAGATGTGTCGACACAAAATTTTGTCACCTATCTACTTATGTTAATTATTTTGATAGAAATACTCTTTTCTCTTCCAATTGATATCTTGCAAATATTTGAATTATTATTCAATAGGCGTATTTGTCATGAATGTTAATGGATTATGTTATTTTATATGTTAACTTTATATATTATCACCATATGATTTTGTATATTGGTTGTTGAAGACAAGTTGCAGGTATAAAGCTTTGGGTTGCATGCTCAACGGTGGTCTTCATCGAACATTCAGACGAGGTAGGCTCTTGACCTTGTCTTGTTAGCATTTCATTTATATAGCATACTTGGGATTAGAGTCGATTTCTACAGTCATTCCATCTATTTTAGCTTACCCCAGCCCATAGAGAGTTTTTCCTCGTAACACTAGGTGTGGCACAATTTCCTTTCAGAGGGAATTGAGGCCACCCTTGGTGTTCAGGGATGTATTGTATGTCCCTGGGCTGAAGAAGAATCTGATTTCAGTTTCCTTAATTCAAGATAGGGGGTTTGAGGTTTCCTTCAGAGGGACATGGATCCTCATTCACCCTAGGGGGTCCAATATCACTTATGGCAGAGTGATTGGGACACGTAAGGGAAACCTCTATAGATTATTTTTTCATCCATTGCATGCTTTGTCTAGTAGCAGTAGCAGCAGTTACTTGTGTGAGCTATGGCATCCTTTGTCTAGTAGCAAAGAAGCATTTGTGTGAGCTTTGCTATGGTAATCGGCGATAGCCCATTTCACTCTGGGTGGAGCTCTAAGTTCGCTGAGAGAGATTGCATGTGTTTTCCAAGGTTTGACATTGAGCATCAAGATAGGTTTGGCAGGGGTGTACCTTGGGAAGTACACCAAGATTGTCTTTTCGAGCAATGACAGTAGATCAACTAGGGTACTTGATTTGATACACACTGATGTGTGTGAGCCCATGTCATGAGTTTCCTTGGGTGGTTGTGAGTACTATGTGAATTTCATTGATGACCACTCCAGGAAGACTTGGATGTATTTCCCGAAGACCAAGAATGAGGTCTTCAAGAGGTTTCAAGAGTTCAAATATATTGTGGAGAACCAAACATGAAGGAAGATCAAGGTCTTGCGGTCGAATAATGGAGGTGAGTATACCTCCACGAGGTTTGCAGACTTTTGTACTCAGTAGGGTATCATGAGGCAGTTGATAGTTCCTTACAACCTGCAGTAAAATGGGGTTGCAAAGAGGAAGAACGTTGCAATAGTTGGTGCAGCAAGATCGATGTTGCATGATCGGGCATTTCCATTTTACTTATGGGCGGAGGCTTGTAGTAATGTTGTGTATCTGCAGAATAGGGGTCCCCATAGAGCTTTGGAGAGGAAGACTCCTCGAGAGGCCTTCATTGGGAATAGGATTGATGTTGAGCACCTTTGCATATTTGGGTATTTGACATTCTCTCATGTCCCATCTGAGAAGAGGACAAAACTAGATCCCACAACAGAGAAGGGGATTCTATTTGGATATTCGGAGGTCTCTAAGGCATACCAGATCTACATTCTAGCACTCATGAGAGTTGTTGCAAGGAGAGATGTCAGATTCGAGGAGGACAGATCATTTAAGAGGTCTCTTGAGTTGAGAGACAGAGTTGAGGAGGTCCCACAGAGACAGATTGATACATCATAGGGGACATGGCCTCAGGTGTCGAGTACACCGAGTTTAGGGGTGAATGGTCTACCCAATACAACTTCAAGTTCACAGATGTCTGGTATACAGACAATCGATGCACATGCTTTAGGATCACAAACTACTTTGCAAAGATATATGGATGAGACTTAGGGGCATGAGGAATCTGTTCCACAAGAGGTTACGTCAAGGAAGAAGAAACTAATATGGTTTCAAGAGACCCTGAAGGAATCCAAGGAGTATGTTGGAGAGCCTCATCAGTTGATGAGAGAGAGAAGAGCGCCAGAGAGGTTTGTTTCATACCTGGCTATGGTGATGAGCATCACAGATTTTGAGCCCACTACTTTTGCACATGCAACAGACCAATAGGTCTAGAGAGAGGCCATCCAGGAGGATTATGAATCCAATATGCACAAAGATGTGTGGCAGGTGGTGCCTGGGCCTGAAGGGAAGTCAGTGGTGACTTCCAGGTGGTTGTATAAGATCAAGTATGTTGCAGATGGAAGCATAGAGAAGCACGAGGTTCATTTTGTGGCGAGAGGATTCTTTGAGATTGAGGGAATTGATTACGATGAGACATTCGCACCAATTGTGAGATATACTTCTATCCAAAGTATTATGGCCATTGCAACAGAGATGGGTTTGAAGATCCATCAAATGGATGTGAAGACTACATTTCTAAATTGATTCATAGAGGAGGAGGTATACATTGAGCAACCATAAGGGTTTGAGGTGTTGGGGAGAGAGTCCCATTTGTGTCTCTTGAAGAAGGCATTGTATGGACTAAAGCAAGCTCCTTGAGCTTGGTATTCAAGGATTGACTCATACTTACTTCAGATGGGTTTCGAGAAGAGTGAGGCAAATACGAACCTCTACTACATCATTCGAGGAGAGGATACCCTCATTCTCATACTATATGTTGATGATTTTTTCATCACAAGAGAAGAGCATCACATAGATGATTGCAAGTGGGGACTTGCATCAGAGTTTGAGATGAAGGACAGTGGATTTATGCACTATTTCTTGGGCATGGAGGTTTGGTAGGAGGATGGGCACATCTTTTTGGGACAGGGGAAGTATGCAACAAATATTCTGAGTAGATTTCATATGGATAATTACAATCCCATGTTGACACCTATGGTCACCAACTGGAAAATCTTAGTGCTTTGAATTCCAAGTTGGTGGATGCCACGAGATACTGTCAATTGATTGGTTCCTTGATGTATTTGGTCAACACTAGACCAGATATATGTTTTTCCGTGAACAATCTCAGCCAGTACATGGTGGAGCCTAGGAGTGTGCACTGGATTGGGGCAAAACATGTGTTGAGGTACATTGCACGATCAATGGATTATGGGTTGGACTATGTAAGAGGAGATGGATTCAGGTTGATTGGCTACACCGACTCATATTGGGAAGGATGTGCATTTGACAGGAAGAGAACCTCATGGTGTTGTTTTGGGTTGGGATGAACAATTATTTCTTGGTTCAACCGGAAAGAGAGGTCAGTGGCACTAAGTTTTGTTGAGGCAGAGTACATGGCATCTAGTCAAGCTGGTTGTGAGGCCATCTGGCTTCGCAAGTTGTTGTTTGGTCTATTTGGTCGCGAGTTGAGGCCTAAAGTCATTCACTATGATAATCAGAGTTGTATCAAACTCTCTGAGAATCTTGTGTTTCATGACAGGTCGAAACACATAGAGATCAGATACCACTTCATTAGAGATTGAGTTCAACGAGGGGTAATTCAACTTCAGTATATTTCGATTGATGAGGAGGTTGCACACATTCTCACCAAGTCCTTGCCAAGGGGAAATAATGTCTACTTCAGGGACAAGGTGGGAGTGGTGAGTAACACCTTCCTCGGTAAGAGGGGGTGTTGAGATTTGGGTACCTTGGAAAGTGGTCCCCTTGAGTTATTGAGTGTCTAACTCAAAGGGGGAAATATTTGACCCTCACCTCTTTACTTTATGTTATAAAGTCAAAGTGACTTTAATAACATAAAGTGAATTAGTAGACTTACGTCATTTTGGATATTTAATCTCCACCATTGATTGGAGTTTGGCCTAGATATAATATTGGCTATTAGTTTCCTAGATTAGCCAAAGGATTAGGCTAAAGGAGACAAAAGGGGCAAAAACACATTCATTGTTCACTTGAGAGATTTGAGTGAAGGAGAGGAGAAGAGAGGAAGTTTTAGAGAAGAGGCTACGGAAAGAAGGGTGCACCATTGGAGCTTGCATGCTTGAGCTTGAGGGAGCATCTTGTGAGGAGGGGCACAAGCTAAGCTAGATGGCACACTTGTGTATGAGGGTGCATAAGTATAGGAGTAAAGAAAAGCATAGAAGAGGGGCACACATGTGAGGTGGGCACACTCATCAAGGAGATATAGTGCATTTTTCTAGCAGCTAACAACCTATAGGAAGGAACAGACTTCTATGCAATAAACAACCAAGAGAAAGGGCTCAAATCCCAAAGGGGGGTGTGCACTTCAAGGAGAACTTGACAACCAAGATTGTGATGAGTTGGAAATTGTAATCCAGGTTCTTCTTGTGTTATCTTTGTTGTAATTTGCTTTCAGATCTCCATAATATAATTCCTCTTCAAACTGGTTTTCCCCATGGGGATTTTTCCAGGGTCATGTAGACCAAAAATTCCAGTGTCTAAATTTGTGGTTTGCTTATTTACTTATCAACATAAAAGTGGAAAAGATCTTAGAGGGTATTTTTTGTTTTGTAGAGTTTTATGTGTGTTAATTTGGACAACAAAAACATCCTAATTAAAACCTTAAAACAACAACTACAAAAGGGCAATAAATCATATCCTACCTGGAAGATTCAAAGGGCAGAAAGTTCATATTTGTTGGTTGTCATAAACAACAAGAAAACAATCCTAAAACTTACCTTGAAAATTGTGCCTAACTTGGTCAAGGACAGGCCTATTAGGTAGCCTATAGGATCCTCAAAATTATTCATTGTGGGGATAAAATCGGTGAATGTAGAACCCATTTCATGTTTTACACTTTTCTTCTTTTGTCGCGATCGAGGGTTTGAGGACTTTGCAAGAAAAAATCATACCATATAGGTGGAATATAGGAAAACTCTTGAAAATATGAGGGTCAATCGATAATGATTCATATCATGAATGGAAGACATACCTCCCTTAAAAGGGAGTCATTTTAGATTGATCTTGAAATTCAAAGGCATTTATCTAGAGGAGTGAGAATGATTGGACAACTTCTTTGGCTTATATGCCTTTTTTGTTTCTCAATTTCACTATCCTTTTGGCATACTTCCTTAGTTCGGTGTGGGGATTTGGTCTCACTAACCAATGAAAACAATCTTATCCACTTTTCAACTAGGGCCCTACTCGCTAAGTTTTTTATTCGATACAATTTTAATAGGGAAGCAAGCCTAAGAATTGCCTTTTTTAGGTTACGATGCATTGCAATGGAGGAAATTTCTTGAGCCTATGATACGTCGTAGCCTTGAAATGTTTTGAGGCAGTGGTACATCGCACCTTAGAAAAATTGGGATTTCATGTACTTAAGAGTTTTCTCAATGAAAATTTAGCTCAAAAGATGGAAGAGTATTTTGAAAAAAATGATGGAATCCTTAAGATGAGTTTGAGACTTACTAAAAGTGAAAATTTATATAAAAAGTTGGAAAGAATGGTTTTTTGGGATTTACAACAAAATGGAGGGGCCCCAAATTTTTTCCCAAGTATCTTATCAAAGACAAAATGGTAAGGGTAGTTGTTGTTTTCTCAACAATTAGCAACACACTCAATGAAACCATGGATCTTTGCAAAAAAATCCATTAGATAATTACAAGTTCTAAGGATGCAGGCACTTACCGTTTGTGAAGAATCTTTGCTTCGGCTCCATGGTTCCCAATAGAACTTGTACTTTAGATCAGGTGAATGAGAACCCACTTCTAGCTTGAGCAATTTACTAGTGAGAGATACAAGGCCAAACAAACGGAGTTTATTTCCTAACTTGGTTCTTCCTTAGATGCCAACATAATGTCACGGAGTTTCTATAGATAAGGTATGTTGAAGGTTTACTTAGGCTATTTTATTCTTGTTCACTTGGTGTTGTTTTGTTGCCAGCAAGCATCCATAGCCTCGAGAGATTCACCCCAATATCATAACCATTGCTCCACTGCCAATAAGCGTCCATAGCCCAGGTGGAGATACTTGCATGCCCCACATGATTTGAAATGTCTTTCCCAAACCATTTGATTTTATTTTGAGATAGAGGTGGATGGGGGATATCAGTATCCCTTTAAAGGCACATGGGATGATACATGGTTCTAATAACTAATTTTAGATATGCATGAATTGATAATAAGCATCTTCCTCGTATGTATAACCTTAGACACTACATCAACCTCTAAGTAAAACATCAACCATTCTTATGTGAATGAGTGGAGCCCTGGAGGTGACTAGTAAGCCATTCAAAACTTGAGCTATGAGTTGTTCATAGCCATTCATTGTCCAAGTGGTGCTCCATCATTGAGATAATATCTTAGATAGCAAACTTAAGGATAGTTTTGTGAACCGATATTTTATCCATTGGGTTGAGAGGAGAGTTCCATGGCTCTAATAAGCTACACTCATGGATCCTAAAGTAATCATAACACTCCTAATATGCACTCAATTACTTCCACAAAGATAAAAAATACTTTATGAAAGGGACTAACTAAAGTAAAGAAAATGATTTGGTAATCGATGTTAAAAAGAAAAACCGAAATACCAATACTCTAATTGAAGCAAAAAAAAAAAAGTGAAATTTAAAATGAATATTTTGAAAACAAACAATGAAGGAAACCTACTTATATATAGGCTAACTTCCCAAGAGGTAGCTAACTAAAAAACATCTCCATAGTCTGGCCATTGATAGTAATGAGGTATAACACCCCAGTTTCGATCCCCAAAAATGTAATGTAATGTAAATGTGTGAATTAGGTTGTGAATTGAACAATATGGTCGAGGGCCAAGTAATGTAAATGGTGGACATTAAATTTATTAATAAAAATGCATYGTTGGTTGCAAGACAAGGGGGACTAAAATGATGGGGGGRTATGAAACCACGAGAGAGGAATGAGAGGAGGGATTAAGGGGGGTCATAGGGGCCAAAGCTATAAATACAATATTTTATCGTAACCCAAAGTCATTTACCTTAGCTTAGGAAAAATGACAAATCAACTTTGAGATTTGTTCCAAGGTAGTTAGGTAGAGTTCTTGGAGTGTCAAGTGGCTAGTTGGAGCCATGCATAATTATTCCCTAGTTTTGGGATTCTTACCATTCATTCTGTCATCCATTCAAAGCATCATGGGAGCATGCTATGAGCTATAAGGGAGAGAGATAAGTCTGTAACTGAAGGTTGAAATTGTCTGCATGTAGTTTTGTTGTAAAATTTCCATTGTGAATCCTTGTAGATCCCATCATTGAGATTTTCTTGGTCATACTGTGTTGGAGCCCATGAAAGAAGTGTGATAGCCTGAGGAACTACATTGTAGAGAAGGGGGTCACTTCTTTGGGTTGTGTGGACTGAAGGGGGAAAGAGAGATGGTGAGTTGGGATGGTTGGGTGAGTGAGAAGGTTATGTAAGTAATGGGAATTGGGCTCAGAGAGTTCTTGTTCATCCTTGTGGACTCATAGCCCCATATCAGGGGTGGCATGTTGTAGAATGACCTAATGCAACAGTGCCTACGACTGGAAGGAACATCCCATGTCAACAGGCAGTTGGTGTAAATCATTATTCAAGATAAGTGTTTTGAGTATATGTGTTTATGTTTTTAATTATGTGCTTAATTGTTTTAATGTTTAAGAACCACTATGCATGTTTATAATCATGTTTGTATCATGAGTTTATATGAATATGTAAGCCATATGCATATCTATTTGCATCATATGATATGGAAGAATATTAATTGGTATCAGAGTTATGCTTATCATGGTGAATTGGTGGAAATTGGAGAAAATTTCCAGTGCCCCACCATCCTAGCAGGCACATGGGTGGTTGGGTACGTTATAGGGGGTCTACTTCTCCTTCTAAATTTTGCAATATATACATGAGTAAGCCAAGTTTTCCAACCACTTGGAAAGGAAAAAGTCATAATTAAAGTAAATTTGGGGTCTAAAATGGGCCTCATAAAAAAAATCAGTGTTGATGAGTTGGAATTCAAAAACCAATAGAATTTCAAGAAATTGGGTCAATGATAATTGTTGAGTTAGATCTATAAAATTCAAATATTATTATGTGTCATGTTTTTATTTGGAAATATTTTACTACATATTAACCTCGCATTGGTTAAGATATTGATAATATCATCTCGAGATATGAAACATTTTCTTGAAATACTAGATATAGAGTATTTTATATTATCACTACTTTGAGTCCTTAAAAAAATATCATGTTAATTGAAAGCATAATGAAGTCACCTTAAATTATCTACTATAAAGACTTATATATATAATATAATATATATATATATAACAATTAACAAATATATATTATATGTAACAACATATAATATATATTTGTTCATTGTTTTATATTAATTTTGGTACTTGTGGAGAACAATGGCTTCTTAAAGGAGGATAATCTAATAATTGGAGGGGACCTTAACTTAACTCTCTCTTCTGGGAAGATTTGGGGGGATCGAGCAAGATTAGATCCCCTCTCTGACTTTTGTTCCTCTTCGTTTACTTCAGCGGGTTTAGTTGATATTTTGTCGGGTCAGATATGTTCAACATGGAGGAATGGACACAATGGATCAGAAGGAATTTCAAAAATACTAGATCGCTTTCTTATGAATGGAGATCTTTTGGGGAACCTGGTCAAATGTAGATCTTGGGTCATAAACTCCTTTCTATCAGATCATAACCCTGTTTGTCTATAGTTTGAAGAACACAAGGATATATTTCATTTCCCTTTCAAATTTAATCATGCATGGTTGATGGAGCGAGATTTTAATTTGCCAGTAAGATCAACTTGGTTGTCAATGTCTTCTTGGGAAGATTCTTTGGCTATGAATTTGATAGCGTCCAAGCTAAAAAAAATTAAAAGAAGCTATGGTTTCTTGGAAGAAAAAGAAAAGAGAAAAGATGTAGGTTGAATATAGTGATTTGGAGCAAAAATTAATAGAAGTTGTGCAAAGATTTCCCTCACAAATCTTTCCTTCTGATGTAAAAGAGGAGATCATAACACTTGAAAAAAGAAAAGTTGAGATTCTCAAAGTAGAGGAAGAATCGTGGTGACTGATCAAGAGTAGGGTCATTTGGTTAAAAAGTGGGGATATGCATACAATTTTTTTTCACAAATTTGCAGAGAATATAAAGAATTATAATACTACATGGGATGTCTTGGATTCAGAAGGAAATATTCAACATACACAGACTAGTATTAAAGCAATTTCTCTCAATTTATACAATTCTCTTTATAAAGCAAAGGTCAATGAAGATACTTTAACCTAACTTAATGTGTTAAAAGAAGTCCCAAGATTCTTCACAAATGAAGAAAGCAATGAGGTTGGTAAGCAAGTCACTCTTCAGGAGGTTGAGAAAATTGTAGAGTTGATGTCGAAGGACAAAATCCCAAGCCTAGATGGATGGACCCATGAACTTTTCCACCACTTTTTTGATATTATGGGTAAAGATATATTAAATACAGTGGAAGAGGCAAGGACTTCTAGTAAGGTAAGTGGTTCACTAAATGCTACATTTCTTACTCACATCCTGAAGGTGTCAAAATCGTCTTCTTTTCATGAATATAGACCAATAACTCTATGTAACTTTGTCTACAAAGTTATTACTAAGTTTATAGCCTCCATGATCAAAGACAATTTGGCTTTATGTATTTCAAATGAACAATTTGGTTTTCTAAAGGATAGACTTATCTATGATGCTATTGGACTTGCTCAAGAGTGTATGCCCTCTTCAAAATCCAAGAAGATGGCCTCCATAATTTTGAAATAGGACTTAAAGAAAGCCTATGATAAACTCATTTGGAGTTTTTTAAGAATGTTGTTGATCTAGATAGGCCTTAAATGGGAGGTGGTTCAATGGATAATGGGGTGTGTATCAAGTGCAAATTTTGCAGTTCTAGTCAATGGTTCACCAACAAACTTCTTCAAAGGCTTCAGGGGCTTAAGGTAGGGTTTCCCTCTTTCACCTTTTCTATTTCTTCTGGTGGTGGAAAGTCTCAGTAGATTGATGAAGAAGGCCAATTTGGAAGGTTTTTTCTTAGGTTTAAAACTAGCAAATGGGATAGCCATCACTCACTTACTTTTCGTTGATGATGTGTTGATTCTTGGCATTGGATCTATTGAAGAATGGACATATTTAAAAAAGATTATTTCTTCTTTCTGTCAAGCCACTGTAATGGAAGTTAATTGTCATAAAACTTACTTTCTCTATAATAATTTGGAGGATGAAAGGCTTGAAGATATTTTTGGAATTCCCATGGCCCATCTAGAATGTGGTTTGAAGTATTTATGCTTCTTCCTTAAGCCTAATGACTATAAAGTATTTGATTGGATTTGGATGCTCCAGAAAAATAGAAAATAGAGTTGGCCACTGGTCTTTTAGGTGGTTCTCACTAAGAGGCAGATTAGTTCTCATCAAATATGTCCTTCAAAATATACCATTTTACTGGTGCACCTTAGCAAAGGTTCCATCTATGATCAAGACAAAAATTAGACATGTCTTTTCAAATTTTCTACGGAGAGGAGCAAGGAAACCCTATGGTTTTCATCTTGCTAATTGGGATCTAATAGAAAAACCTAAATCTCTTGGAGGCTGGGGTATAAGGAACTTAGATTGGTTTGCACAAGCCTTAGTATCCAAGTCTTTATGGAGAGCATTGTTCGAGACATGTTTGTGGAGTTTAACAATGCACAAAAAATACCTCAAAGGAGCAGATGTCATATTTTGGTTGAGAAATGAAAATTACAGGTATCTGGTAGCCTCACTTTTCTGGAGGAATCTTCTGTTGTCTATACCTTTGTTAAAGAAATGGTTAGTTTGGTCTGTTGGCACTGGTACCATATTTTTGGTAGGCATGTACCCTTTTGTTGGAAGCGACCCTTCTTTCAAACTCTCTACAAGTCTCATTACTCATTTGCATACACTTCATATTTTTTCTCTTGCTGATATCAATCACACCTCTCCATACAATGTTTTGGGTTCACATGACTGGTTAACCCCCGTTGATTTGGGTCTGGAAGGAGACTTGGCTTTAGAATGAGACTCATATACTTTAATGTTAAGATGCAGTGGTGTTTCACTCAGGAATGAAGAGGATACAATCATGTGGACATGGAACAACTCTTTGGGAGTTGTCATAGTTAAATCTTCTTATGATGCATTGGTTGTACAAATTGTGAAAGAGGTTCCATATTGGTGGTGCCGAGCTATTTGGAAAATGTTGATTCTGGTAAAAATCATTCTCTTTGTTTGGCTCTCTCTACAAAACCACATTCTCACTGGGGAGAACTACAAAAAATGAGGAGGAATAGGACCTATTGTGTGCTCGATGTGCTTGAGAAGTGATGAAACCATTCAACACTTGATGGTTGAGTGTGAAGTCTCTCGTTTCATATGTCCTTGAAAATATCCGTGATTTTTGGATTTCTCAACCCTTGATAGAGAATTTGAAATCTTGGTTTGTTGTTTCTCCTCGACATGGGAAGGTCCCATTTTATGTTCTTTGGGGAATTTGGAAATATAGGAACAACATCCTCTTTGAAAATGTTGTCAGGAATGATGATGGAAACTGTTTGAGGATCGTCGTGGCTATCAAAGAGCTGCCAAATACAGTTGAAGGTGAACATTTTGATTTCACTTTGAACCCAGTCTACTTTGGACAAAAGCCTTTAGGTTTCTTTGATGGAGCTGCAACGAGTGGTTCTTGCGGTGTTGGTATAGTACTGAAATTGAGCAGTGAAAACTTTTACAAGATCCATGTTGCTATTGGACTTGGTACTAACATAAAAACAAAATTGATTGGCTTATGGGGTCTTCTCCACTTCTCTTTGAGATTACATATTCATGAATTAATGGTAGTTGGTGATTCAAAGATCATCCTAGACTGGTTTGATGAAAAGTCCAGCTTGAATGTTTTAACATTACAGGTTTGGATGAAAAGTCCAGCTTGAATGTTTTAACATTACAGGTTTGAAAGAGAAAGATTTTGGAGCTCAAACCTTTTTGTAGTTGGTTACATTGCTTCCATGTTCACAAGATTTTCAACTCTCAAGCGAACTCCCTTTCAAAGTTTGCACTGGATAAACATATTGTGTTGGATGTAATTTCCTCAAGGAAATCCTTTGAAGATTAATCATAAATTGATCTTTTAATTTTTTATTTTCTAGAGTTTCTCCTTTTTCTCAAGTTGGAATCTTATGTTGATAAATATTTATGTTCTATTATGTTTCAGACACTGTAGTTTTATGTGATTACATAATGATAGTTGAGGAAAATACTTTTTTTATTTAGTCCCCTGATGGGATGTTTTTAAGACAGGAAGTTGATATTGTGACAACAACAGTCATGGCTCATGACGATTTATGTCTCATTTTGTATTAGAAAGTTTCTTTTGATTCCGATGGAATAATATTGAAACTATTTTTGTTAAAAATATATATATTATATGTAACAAGAAATATAATTGACTTATATATTATACATTATATTATATAATGATGAATATAACTTACAAATATATATATTATATAACAACAAATATAATATAATTATATAACTAACTTAAATATAACAAAGGATATAATAATATTATATAACTAACTTATATAATAATATTACATAATATTATATCATTTATTTTGTACTCAGGGATATCACAAACTTAATCAAATTGTTGATACAGGCTCCACTAATATATGGCATCAAGGTTGGCTTAGTGTTGAAACTCTCGTGTTGGAAGGCGAACTTAAACTTCAGTGGGACAACTAAATTTTTTCTCTTCAGAGGGGCCACATCAAACTCTTGGATATGGATGACGAGTTGGTTTGGAAAAAATCCCCTCATGGGGTCTACACCCCGAAAATGGGATACATAGCCCTCAACGTTGACCTCCTCCAACGAGAATCGTGTTGGTGGTGGAGGGGTCTTTGGAAACTAAAAGCTCCACTGAAATCCAAGATCTTCATGTGGTCAGCAATGGTTAACAAAGTACCAACCTCAGATAATATGAGGAAGCGCCATATTGAAGGGCCAGGCTAGTGTGCACTATGTAAAGGGGATATTGAAACTATTGAACACATCCTCACGCCTTTCACTTTAAAAGTGTGGGGAGAAGCTACACTACTCCTGAGACAGTATTGTGGGTGGAATGGGCCAACGCTAGAAGCCACCTGGGAAACCTGGTTACAAGAAGCCTCACACAAGAACTTGAAAGCTTTGCCTCTCATAATTAGCTAGGGTGTCTGGCTGGCCAGAAATGAGGTTATTTTTCAGGAAAAGACCACGGTTATCGAATTAATTGTTGCCCAAAGCCTCTCCATATTGGAACACTTTCCTCAGGAAAAGAATGCACCTAGCATTCAAGTATCTTTGTCTGCATCCATAGATCCTTCCATAGTCTAGGCTTACTTTTACGATGCATCACAAATTCTTCTGTGTGTGTGTGGAGCAAATTCCTACATATTTCAGACTCACATCTCTTTTAAAATAAAAATGGGGTTGGGCAAAGGCACTAACAACTATGTAGAATTGGTGACTCTTCTCCTCCTACTCAAAACAACAAAGGAGCATGGGCTACACTCCATACAACTCTTTGGCAATTCAATGAATGTTATAAACTGGGTTTAGAAAACACAGTCATGCCACAATATTTTTCTACAGCCTATTTTGAAGGAGATTTCCAACTTGTTGGCCTCTTTTGACTCCTTTTCTATTCAACATGTTTTTAGGGATAAGAACACTATAACAGATGCACTGTCAAAGGAAGGGCTTAATCTCTCATTCGATCAATGACACTTTTCAAAATCATAAGGAGAAACAGTTCGGGATTTCTTCCACATGCCCTTCATCGAAGACCTGACTCAAGCTCCTTCTCCATAAATTCTCGGCTTTTTGTATATTGTTTTGTATATAGGAACCAGTTACTGGTATCCTCCCTGGGTTGTATATTTTTCTTTTTGGTTAATTTGCAGCTCCTATAATTGCTTGTAGTAGTTGCCATATGTCTAGCTTCTGGATAATATGAACATGGACAACAAACCTATCAGTAGGTTACCTTTTACTTTGGTTTAAAAACCATCACACTTTTTCTATGTTCCTGAATGTGCTCATCTAGCACCTACAAAATGTAATTTTGTCTCTCTGGATGAATAAAATTACGCTTCTTTTCGAGGAAAAAAAATTATATCATTTATTTTGTATGCACGAGAATATAAACCTTTTATTATTATTTTTAACCCTCATCTCGTAACTCTGTACTAACCCAACTTACTTAGCAACTATCATTAATGAGACAATGTGGATTAACCTTTACCAAATAACATATCTAACTTAATGTGACATGGCATATGATTTTAAAATTTTACTATTTTCCAATTCCTTGTTGTATAGATCAATAATGCTTCAATTCCTCTCGGAGCTCGATCATTTTTGGATCTCTTGGCAAAGCCCATGATGTTGTTTGCTTCTTGATCTTATTCAGATTTGTGGAAAATTGGATGTTTGCATATTCTCTTAAGCTTTTTCTGAGAATGAAAAAACTTTGTATTCCAAAAAAGATAGAATATACATATTGTTGTCCTATGCATGATTGTTTGTATCGCATCTAATTACACTTTCTACTTCAAAAACCTACAGGCCCCATATATCTCTTCTTTCTTCACTTTTTATTCCTACTTTTCTTTGAGCAAAGATTTACATTAAAAGCCAACAATTTTGTCCCATAAAATTTGTATAAACTTAAAGCAGAAAAGACATTTCTTCATAATACTGGCCATAAAAAAATTCGTGGATAATAAAAGTGCCCTCCTCCAATGTTAAGGCTTCAACCAGAACATTAGTTTTCTTCATAATACTGGCCATCAAAAAATTCGTGGAGGCTTCAACCAGAACATTAGTTTTCTTCATAATACTGGCCATCAAAAAATTCGTGGATAATAAAAGTGCTCTCTATAATAAAAGTGCCCTCCTCCAATGTTAAGGCTCTCAACGGAACATTCTCTCTCTCTCTCTCTCTCTCTCTCTCTCTCTCTCTCTCTCTCTGCGAGGTCAGCTCAAATTTCCCAAAGGCAGTTTGTCTCATTAAAGGTTGAAGACACTGAGCCAGTTTGTCTCATTAAAGGTTGAAGACACCCCAAGGAACGCTGAGTACAACTCCGAATTTCCCAAAAAGGAACGGATTTGTCTCATTAAAGGTTGAAGACACCCCAAGGAACGGATTTGTCTCATTAAAGGTTGAAGACACCCCACTTGTATTTGAGAATTTCCTTTGACACAATCAATAGCGACCCAAGAGTCTCCAAGCACTTGAATCTTCCTAATTTTTAACATGTCGACCTCAAACAACAAGGCCAAAAGGGCAGAAAGTTTCGCTTTCATGTTTGTCCCTTTACCAGACACTTATCTTATTTTGAAATAATGAGAGCTAGATATGAACAAAACTACCCTTGCCCCACATTTGGAAGGGTACCCTTGGTTGGCCCCATCGAAATAGCCCCAAGGAACCCCTTCCACTAGCGATGACAGTGTGGGATTTCTATTTTTTGGGTCTTGTTCTTCGATGTGAACTCCATAGTGAACTTGTTGATTAGTACAAACACCACTTATATAGGTAAAAAGGATTTTTGACAAACTAAAACATTCTTGGACGACCATAAAAAGTAAACTACAAAGAAAGGGAGTGACATAAATTCTTTAATCTCTAGGTCCTCCTTCCATGATTTCAAGCATCCTACCAAATCACTTCTATTATAGCAAATTTTGCCTCACTCCACACAACTTTCTTGGATGGCCTTCCATTACCCTCTACAAACTTGAAGTCCCATTTGTGTTCATTCTACAACAAAAAATGCACATTTTCCACATATATGTGCCCTATCAGTTCTACAACAAACGTATACGCATGTTGCTCCACTACAGCCCGTGTACATTGGGTTTGGTGCTCAAAATTAAAAATTATGTAGGGCTCCCATGCTTGTCATGAGATCCATGATCCTTGACCTTCCATATATTGGAAACGCTC
This sequence comes from Picea sitchensis, assembly GCA_010110895.2. Lineage (NCBI taxonomy): Eukaryota > Viridiplantae > Streptophyta > Pinopsida > Pinales > Pinaceae > Picea > Picea sitchensis. The sequence goes on from SNQJ01S0039265.1 coordinate 85,448, forward strand.
CAACTCGGTCCTTCAGTTCCATTTGAAGGCTGTAAATTGAGCCATATCCAAGCCTTGAAAAGGGAACAATTCAACTTTGAGAGCAAAGACACTCTAGAGAAATTTCACTTCATATTGAGTCTACATCCCTTTGTCCTCGAAAGTCTGAACTCCTTTTGTTAAGCCCCCAAACTCCTTTGTTCACATGATGTAGACTTGCACCTTCGACGAACAGTGTAGAATACCTCCAGCTTACAGTAGCAACATTCCTCACATGTTGTTGTCTTTCACTGGACCAATACCTATGTGACTTCAGTGATCATGGGAGATCATATTGTACTCCATTGTATACATATATCTTCAGTTTATTTTGACACTAGATTCCACCGCGTCTTGTTCGTGACTATGACAGCCTATGGCATATGTCCATTTTGTATTGCCTATTCATGGCCATGAACAATTATTTGATATATTTCCACAAGGATCTACAGTGTAATTAAGATCAAGAGCCATGTGTACAAAGTCATTATGGATTGTAATATTCTTATGAGCAACTATTACTTCCAGTTGAGTCTTCATTACTCCACTTCTGGGAATTATAATGTACTTTGACCATCGCAGATAGTCCTCTGACCTCACACATTAGGGGGCATCTGTTATAGAAAATTTTGCCTCACTCCATGCAACTTGCTTGGATGGCCTTCCATTACCCTCTGAAGACTTGAAGTCTCCTTTTTGTTCATTCCAGATCCAAAAATTTACATGTTTCCACATATGTGTGCCCTATCAATTATACAACAAGCTTGCTCCACTACAACCCGAGTACATCGGGTTTGGTGCTCAAAATTAAAAATTATTTTGGGTTTCCATGCCATGTCAGGAGATCCATGATCCTTGACCTTCCATATAGTATAAACGCTATGACTCAACCCTTCAGTTCCATTTGAAGGCTACAAATTGAGCCATATCCAAGCCTTGAAAAGGGAACAATTCAACTTTGAGAGAAAAGACACTCTGGAGAAATTTGAAATTTCACTTGATATTGAGTTTGCATCCCTTTGTCCTTGAAAGTCTGAACTCCTTTTGTTCAACACCCAAGCTCTTCCTGCTTTGTGATGGAGAATCTCATTGACTCCTATATATGAGCTTACCTTTGGTGGATGATTGAAGTGGTGGAGGCCCAGCTGGAGGGACTTAGTTTCTCGGTTACAATATGTGTCGTTACAGAAGTTTGTCACCTATGTACTTCTGCTAATTATTTTAATAGAAATACTCTTTTATTGTCCAATTGATGTCTTGCAAATATTTGAATTATTATTCCATGGGCGTATTTATCATGCATGTTAATGGATTATGATAATTTACATGCTGACATTATATATTATCACCATATGCTTGCGTATCTTGGTTGTTGAGGACAAGTTGCAGGTATAAAGCTTTGGGTCACGTGCTCAATGGTGGTCTTCTTTGAACGTCTGTATGAGGTAAGCTCTTAGCCTTGTCTTGTTAGCATTTCATGTATATAACATACTTGTGATTAGAGTTGATTTATGCATGTCATTCCGTCTGTTGTGGTTTACCCCTAGCCATTGAGAGATTTTCCTCGTAAAAACCTCCCGGAAGATGAGAGCGAATTTTGAATTCCTTTAATATGCCACACCATACCTGTTATGCATGAGAACATAAAACAAACATGTGTTGCACTAATTCCATATCCAACTTGCATAGAGAGCACCTATTGGGACTGATCCAACCTCTTTTCAATCCATTATCGCAAGTCAAGATCTTATTTTCCATCACTAACCATAGAAGGATATTTGCTTTATTTGGTGCATTGGTTTCCCATATAAATTTCCACCACCATTTCCTTTCCCCTTCAAAAGATTCCTCTGCTAACACATGATACCCAACTTCATTGTGTAGTTGTCATTCTTCTTGTTTCTTAACCAATATAGTGCATCCTCTAAATCCTCCCGTAGTGTGATAAAATTGGAATTTAAAAGATTTATATATCCCTGCCATAACTCCACGTTCTCACCTACAAGCTCTAATAAATCAGTCGACTTCCACAAACTTTTGTCAATGTTGTTTGTGTCTCCAATCGAGGCATCCCTCAAGGTGAAAATGCCTTTGTTATGCAAAGCATTCACCAAGCATTATGAGAGTTTGAAGCCCTCGCCCGAGTTTACCCAGGGAGGGATCTTCCTCGATCATGATACTTTTACAATTCCCCACTTTCTTGCCACTAGCTTGGGTTGAATTTATAGGGACTTGGAGGTTTCTTGACTTCTCTTCTATCCAGAGAAGAACTTGATAGTGATTAGATTCAAACTCTACTTCCACCCAAATTCTTATTTTGACTTGGTATGAGATAATAAAGCGAGATAGAAGAATTTTATCTAGCCTCTTGGCTATTCCATCCTCACACACTCTTTGATTCCTCTAGGTAAGCATCAACTTGTAGGGGAGTACATCTACCAAGTCAAGTTCTTCCATTTTATGAAGAAAGAAACCAACTAGAGGATCTTCTCATGCTGTCTTGTCTTGTATTTCTCCTTTGTTAGTATTGAAGTTTAAGTCCCATTTGAGGATGATATTCCCCCTTTTGAATTGCTTCTGAGTTAACGATCTTTACCAATAATCAACCTTATTGGCATAAGGCCCATAAATGTTGACAATGTAGAAATATGCTCCTAATTCTCGAGAGACAATCTCATCTCCAATACCTAATTCAAAAGGGGTTGAATTAGCGAGTTTGAAAAATTCCTTTTTTCGACCAATGATTCGAACCCTTGATCTTCCTTTTGAGTCTAAACCTCTTAAATCCCAATCCTTCGTAAAATTTTCTAGGTATTATTGAATTTTATTTCTTTCTCCCATGGTTTCTTGGATGAGGATGACTCCTGGCTTATGAAGTTCTAGGAATCTTTTCAGTGCTAGTTTTTTAGCGGGGCTAGCCAAATCCCTTATGATGAGGTGCTTCTATCATATCTTCTTGCAATTTTACATTCTGGGTCATATTAGGGGCTAGGAAGATGTTGTTTTCCTATGACACACAATATTCAAGAATGCTTTTCTAAGTATCGATATAGATTCAAAGTGAAAATTTTAAATAAATTATAAATTGTGTTGTTTTTCATGTCATAATTGAACAACTCTTGTAGATCCTTGAGAAAACTGAAAAATTTTCTATTGTCAAATAGAACTCAATTGTGCATATTGTGCACAGTAGTTTCCTCAAGGGACATATCTATATTTAGATTTATTGTGATGTAGTAGTGACCAAAGTCTCACTCGTTATCCTCGTTTATTTCAACATTGTCATTTTGTTAAACAAATAGATAGAGGATATGACATAATTAAGGACACTTTTGCCCTTCTTGTGAATGTAAGTCAGAAGGTGAGAGTCAGCCCAATGATCAAAATCATTACAAAGGATTTGGTCATGGCAAGAGGTCATTCAAGAAGCCTATTTCCATATGGATTTGTTTCAATATCTTCATAGCTTTTATTAAATTCGGGCTAGGTTAGCATCCTCTTATATCTACAAAGGGTTGAGATTAGAATTATGACTTAAAATATTGGACCAATTCCTACTAGTTACATAATTAAAATATCCTAGAAGAAGGATATCCCCTTTAGCTTTCTCATTATCAATATCATTCTCTAAGTTAATAAAAGTGTGGTTAATTACAAGATTAGGATCCTCGTAAAGGTGTAGAGTAAAAAATAGTAGGGAAAATTGTATCCTTGTATTTGGAAGTGATATTAAGCCATATATAATGGTTATAGGGATCGATCTTATACCCTTATTTTTTTTATTTAAGCTCATTCTCGGTATAACAACAAGTAAGACTCATGCCCTTGCGCATTAATTTTTTTTCCAAATTGAGAAAAGAGTACATCCATATAAAATAAGGATTCGAGTTTCTTTATGTTCCCATGTTTCAATAACAATATAATATCAATTGAGGTTATTTTCCAACTTAGCTCAAGACCCTTCTTCCAAAGGAATGTTTAGCAATTCCATATTAGGATCTTGAGTTTTCTTAATCCTCATTTATTATTTGGAAGTTATCATTTATTGTTGCTCTTATATTCCTTATTATTGCCTATTTTCCCATTGTCCTAACATCATTGACCTTTAAAACTTCCTTTTAATTTGGCTTGGCCTTGCAGGACAAAGTCCTTGTTTATGAATATACCCAATCCCTTTAATTTGGAAGCTTTGCTTATAATGTTTAGTTTCATTCCATCTTTATTTGAATTATACGCCTGTTACCTTTGATGTTTTTACCAATTCTCTTTGGTTTCAAAATCCCCGAGTTTTCAATTTCTAATTTATTTTGTGAATGTATGATGCCTTGGTCAGAACATATTCATTAGTTGTATCATATGGCCCAACTATGATAAGATTTAGAGTTCATTTGTTGTGTTCGTGCTTGAGTTCAATAAGCTTGTTAATTTCCTCCTTGGTTGGTTGGATGTCGACTTCAATATTTGTGAGGAACAAATCGTCTCCTCATGCTTCTTAATTTTGAGGCCAACAATGGTGGCTTGACTAGGGCCATAGTCAATATTGTTGACTCATATTAACTACATATTAATTGAGAAAGTAGTTGAATAACTTATTACATGAAATATAAAAGAAGTATTTCATTAATAAATACATATTATTGTCTCCAAATAAATGTTTTTTTTATGAGAGTCATGCACGTGTAACTACCAACATGGTAGCCCAAGAGCTTAGCTCAATTAGTTGTTGCTAATGTTATTGGGAATTTGGCTAATCTTGTGCCAATGGGTGCCCAGTTTGAATCCCCCTAAGTTATGTGCACTAGTCTATGTTGATGAGTTTACCAAGGATGCCATCCACGAATATGGGGAAGCATCCCTTGTGTTTCCCTACAAGGTTTTCCTTGAAAAATAAATTACCAGCATGGTTCCAAGCGATATGAAACCTATACCCCATACATGTGATGGTGAATATTGAGAAGAGAGTTTGTCTCCTTAATCAAGGAGAGAGAATCAGATTATGTAGCCTGAAAAATGAAATACAAGTTCTCTTCATTTAATGGAGTAGGATAATGGGTTAACATTTTTTCCCTTTTTACTCAATTAAAATAACAAGAAACTAAACCAACGATTTTTGACAAAAAATGTATATATAAGGTCCATAGATTGTAATCTGAAAGGTCCAATGGTTTTCTAAGCTTTTGAATCCACATGTGTGATCAAATTCTAAATTTTTAGTGGGTTTGATGTTTTTTTCAACAAATATTGGATTGTTGCATTGCAGTGAAGACAAATCATAAAATAAGCAAATTGTTGGCCCATTAATCTACTCCTTTTTTAATTAGCATTATTCTTTCAATATCCATACATGATCATTGACGACAGGACTAGGTTGAACGATTTTTTTCAACCATGGCAACTTTTTCAAAAAGTTACACATACCACATGCATTGAGAGATTGGACCTTTAGGAAAGCACAACTTTTTGTCCAATCGATCAAACTTGGTGGTAACCCGAAAATTAAAAAAAGAGAGTCAAGGAACTCCCTAGTCTGCCAAAAAGGAAACCAGCCCAGGGGTTCTGGAGTTGCGTTCTCTGAGATAACAGATGGGTATGGATAGACCGCCACCTTGGGAAACCTGCCCAGTCCTACCATATCCAGTTTTTAACAAGCTAAACAAAACAAAAATGTAAAAAAAAAACACAACACAACACAAAAATTGAGACTGACCTAGCCACATGACTTGACCATTGGCTAACCAGGCGTTAGTCCAAGATGATGAGATGCTTCTTTCCTTCATCCGCCCTGTCCTTGTTCTCCTCCTTCTGGACCACCGTGCGAGTCTTTCTGATACAGGTTGGTGCTCGATTCCCGTCAGTTGGCGTGATGTCCATATGATGGATGTAGCGCAAGTATATGTGGAATTGGGCTGCCACTCGCTCCGCCTTCTCCTTCTGGTCCTCCGCAAGTCGTTTTGTACTGGCTTCTAGGTTGTTGAGGCGACTCAGGATTTGTTTTAGCATTTTTTTGTGGTCCTTGTTATCCTTCAGGTTGACATGTTTCCTTTCTGAGCTCACTTTTCCTATTAACATCTTTGTTCGCCACACCATCTCCACCGTTTTGTGGCAGAGGGTTTCTCTGGGCTGCGTGGCCCCTGGGTCTCTTATCCAGTCTGCTTCCTGAATCAGTTCCTCCCAAGCTTTGCCCTTGCGTTTCGCATTGATTTCCTTCTCCCACCAGGTGATGGTCGCTTTTCCCTTCAGATGGACTAGCTTATGAAAGGTGCCCTTGGCGTCTCTGGCCGCTTGCTTCATCCTTGAAACCCTCCTAGGGCTTATCGTAATTCTTTCCTCTGGGGGTTTATTTTTTTGTGCGTTCTCTTCATATGCACCATCCCAACTGGCTTGTGGCGGTTTTCTCCCTGAATTCTCCTCCTGTTCCTATCGACACATGGGTTTCTTCTTTCCCAGTCCTTGTTTTTGTGTTAGCTCTTGCAGTTGCGCTTTTCCTGTCTACATATATTCCTGGTGCTTCTTCTCTTATGGGATTTCCCCTGCTGCGGACTCGTCCTAGCCATCATGGTTTGCCCGTAGAGGTGGTCCTTCCCATCCTTTTTCCTTGTCTCGATATGTGTGAACATGATGACCTGGTCGTTATCCTTAAGTCGGCCCTTGCCCCTGCTCGTTGTGTAACCAACTATGCTACTTCCCGTACCTGTGCTTGGGTGAGGTGTATCGATACTGGTCCATGGTAACACCTTTTGTCCTATGTCATTCACAACTTGTTGATTACCATCTATACTTTCCCACGCACTAACCCTGCACTTCTTCCTATTGACGTGACCTTGGTGTCGTACCCCCATTTGTTGTGTGGTATAAGCCTACATTGTAACTTGTGGTCGAGTGTTGGGCAGGAAGATCTTGCCTGGATCCTTCGTGCCCGCCAATTGGCCTTGTGCCTCCCTCCTCAATGTAACCTTCCTTACTTAAGCTGTCGTCTCGGTCTTTTGTTGCTAGTTGTATGCAGTCTGTTCTGAAGTGACCATTCATGATGTTGCTCCGGGTAGTGTCTATATCTGGTCCTTCCTTGCTAACCCCTGCGTTAGCGATTATGTCCGCCAGGCCATTCGCTGACCTACGTACCCAACACAACTCCACTGTGTTCATCGTTTGCAAATGTTCCTAGATTTTTTGCAGGGAGTGTGCCAAGCGCCAGTGCCTCTGTACTTTGCCCACTTTGGTGCCATTTTGGAGTCTTTTCATCGTGTTGATTACTAGAGTGCAATCACCTTCCATGATAGTGTTTGTCATCCTTTCACGACTTAGAATCTCTAGGCCGATCTCCAGAGCTCCAAATTCTGCTGCATTGTTGGTTGACTTTCCCATACTCCCAGCGTACAATCAGATTATGTTACCGCCACTCTCCCTGATTACCCCTCCCAATCCTGTCATTCCTGGGTTCCCTTTTGCCGCCCCATCGAAATTCAACTTGAGGGACCCTGCTGGAGGGGCATTCCAGTTGCGCTCACCTACTTGGAGTTGCGATGGTCGCCTTACTTGTGTACGGTTGCACCCGTCTTTTAGGTGAAAAGCTTCTAGGACTCGGGAGTCTTGGCCTGTGAGTTGCACTTTTCCAGTTTGGCAGTTGTGGCTCTGCACCGTTTCTCTTATCAGGGAGATTATTTTTTCTTTGAGTTTCCCTTCCGGAAGGCTTTCATCCCTGAAGATGCGCTGGTTCCTTTCTTTCCATATTGCCGATATGATCATCCCCAGAATGAGAGTCCAACAGAGGTTCACCTCTTCATTTTCATTGTAACTCTCATTCTAGTTGTTGATGGTTGTGCAGACGTTACCTCGGGTCCTGTTGGATTGTCGAAAGATACCTGCCAGCCAGTCCCTGATCTCTGTTGTGTAGTTACATTCAATGAGGAGATGATTCATTGTTTCTTCCTTAGCTTGACAGAGGTGGCACCGGGACGGGCCTATGAAGCCCCTTTTCCTTAGGTTTTCCCAGGTTAGAATTCGGTTGTGAAGTACTAACCATTTGAATTTTTTTATTTTTGGCCACTGGGGGTTGTTCCAAAGCTTATCCCATTGTTTCACTGGGTCTTCTTGGTCCTGGTCCACGATGTAATGTCGAGCTTCTTTCAAGTTGAAATCCCTGCCATTTTTTCGGCCCCATCTTAATTGGTCCTCTTCTTCCGAGAATGCAATTTTCCTTTTCCCTAGTTCCTCCTCCACCTCTTTCGTGATTGTTGCGGTCCAGTCTCTATTTTGTGAATTGAGATTGTCCCAGATTCTCCATCTGTTGTGATCTATTTCTTGCTTCTAGTAGTGGTGGACCTTGGTTTTGCCTTGCGCTGTCATGTCATGTTGGAGTGTCTCCCTGTCGGGATTTTCCATTATGGGTTCCTGATGCTAGGCATCCTCCCATAATTTGGTTGTTTTACCATTCCTCACTTCCCAAAAGCTATGTGCCTAGATCCAGGTTTTGTTGTGCCAAACTAGATTCTGGATGGTTGATCCCTCTCTGGTGCCCATAAAACAAATTCGGTCATGGTAGTTTATGTCTAGGGCATAATTGGAATTCCAGAGGTTTTCCCACGAGGTAGATGTTTCTTTGACCCATTGCCACCAAAGTTTCGCCCCGTAGGCTTCGTTGATTACTTGTGGATCTTGCAGCCCCAGTCGTCCTTTGCATTTTGGTTTGCAAAACTTCTCCCAGGCCACCAGGGCCCATTTTTTCTTTGTTTCCGCTCCTCGCCATAGGAAGTCCCTTTGGATGGTTCTTATTTTTTGTAGTATTCCTTTGGGGGCAGGAAATATGGACATCATATAGGTTGGAATTGCTTGCAGAACCGTCTTGGTCAATATAAGTCTCCCCGCTAGGTTGAGGGATATGTACTTCCAGTTTTTCATCCTCTCTTGTAGCTTGTTGATCACTCCTTCCCATGTTGCCATTTTGTAGGCTCTGTCCCTCAGGGGGATCCCCAAGTATTTGGTTGGGAGTGTTTTGCGTTCAAACCCCAAAATATTTGCCAGGTTTCTTTGGATTGCAGGGTTGGTGTTGAAGAAGTAGATCATAGATTTGGAATGATTGATCTCAGCTCCCGAGGCTTCCACAAACTCTTCTAAGATTCTTTTATAGGCTTTTGCTTCCTTGATCGTGGGTGTGCCATGGAGTAAGGTGTCATCCACGAACTATTGGTGTGTGGGAGTAGGGAAAGTTTTGAAAGGTTTGATGCATGTTATTTCTCCTGCTGTTGTTGCAATTTTTATGCTTCAACTGAGACCTTCCATCATCAGGATGAACAGGAAGGGGGATAGTGGGTCTCCTTGTATGATGCCTCTAGTAGGCTAGAAGGGTTTGGCTAGGGATCCATTTATTAGGAGCGAGTAACTTGTCGTTGAGACTAGGTTAACAATCCAACTGATCCAGTGTTGGGTGAAGCCAAAGTCTTCCAGAATCTTGACCATGTAGTGACAACTAATTTTGTCATAGGATTTTGCTAGGTCAAGTTGTATTATCATCCCCCCTCTCCTTTGTATTTTCAGGGTGTGGATTAGCTCATGGGCATGGGTGATGTTGTCCATGATTTGTCGTCCTTCCACGAAGCCCGCCTGTTCTTGTGAAATCAGTGTGGGTAGGAGGGGTTTCAATCTATTGGCTATGACTTTGGAAATAATCTTGCAAACCACATTGCATAAAGCTATGGGTCTGTACCGGTCGGGGGTCCTTGCTTCATTTTCTTTGGGGATTAGAGTAATCATTGTGGCATTTAGCGCTTTTAGGATGGAGGTCGATCGTCTGGAGTCCTCCACCACCTTATAAACGTCATGTTTGACCACTTCCCAACAGGATTTGAAGAATTCCACTGTGAAACCATCTGGACCTGGGGCTTTCCCATTGGGAATCTCCTGGATCACTTAATCAATTTCCTCCTTAGCGATGGGTTTGTTTAGGTTGTTATTTTGTTCCTCGGTGACTAGACGGGGGATGTGTTGAGTTATCCTTTGGATGGCCTCCGTTCGATCTTTGTTGGGTTCCTGGGCTATCCCATGGAAGTGACTTACTAGAGTATTTTCGATCTCCTTGTGGGATTCTCTCTCGATCCCATCCTGATCCTTAATTTTCAGGATTTTGTTGTGGGCTCTTCTAGCAATGGTTGTTCTATGAAAAAACTCGGTGTTCCTCTCTCCTTCCTTTAGACATCAGATTCAGGACTTTTGGTGCCATATAATTTCTTCATGTTGGCATCTTGCTTCCCATTTCTGGGTCATTTGGATCTCTTCCTTTTTTCGATCCTCTGTATAGCCCTCTGTTATGCATATTTCTTGGAGTTTTCTCATTCTGTCTTCAATATTTTTTTTCTCTTGGTTTATGTTTCCAAATATTTCCTTGTTCCACTCCTTGAGTTTATATTTGATGTACTTTAGTTTCTTATAGAGTTTGAACATCCTTGTCCCTTGCTCCAGTTGTTCCTCCCGCCACCACTGGTTGATGTTCTCCTTGAAGGTGGGGTGTTCGATCTGAAATTTCTCAAATCTGAAGGGTCTATTCTTCGGGGAGGTTGGGAAGTCTGCTTCCAGTTGGACTGGCCAATTATCAGAACCCCCCCAGAGAAGGATGTTGTAGTCTAAGGTTAACCCCTGCATAATGATGGACTTCGACACCAAGAATATGTATAGTCTTGTCGCTACATGATGTTGATTTATCTGTTTATTGTTCCAGGTGAACTGTCCATTATTGGTTCTAATGTCCACCATCTCCGCTGTGTCTATGAACATTGAGAGTTCTTCTGCATCTCTATCTAATCTCCCGGAGCCTCCTTTTTTCTCCGCAAGTGACGTGATAATGTTGAAGTCCCCTGCTAGGATCCAGTGGAGGTTGTTGGAGCGGGCTTTTAGGCCTTCTAGGTCTAGAAGCATTCTTCTCTTTTCCTCTAACATTTGGGGTCCATACACATTAGTTCACAAAATAATCTCTGTGTTACCAATGATTTGCATGTTAACCGAAAGTGTGTGCCTGGTAGCTTCAACTGCTATTAGGTTCATCACTTGTGGGTTCCACAAGGTGAGAATACCTCCTGCCATCTGTTGTCCTTCGACAACCAACATCTTGTACTTGCTCCATTTTTTTTTTGTTGATTGTTTCCATTCTATCTATAGTGCATTTTGTCTCTTGGATGAAATAGAGGTCCGGTTGTTCCTTCCTAAGTCTATTTTTAAGGATTCTCCATTTTTTAGGCCTCTTATATTCCATGTTATAGTTTTCATTTAAACATGTGGGGGGGAGTTGGGAAAGAGCTTTTTGATCTTACCTAAGTTTATCAGTAGAGCTCCTAGTTCCTGTAGGGCTACACTGTTTGATTTCCTGCCTTTTTTCCTTCTCGTCTGCTTGGGTGAGATTTGTGGTTGCCCCTCGCCTGCTTTGATTCCTAGGTGTCCTATCTCCCCATGTGTGCGCTTGAGCCCTCTAGATTTGGCTTCCTCCCTTAGGAGGAACATGTATTGGATGCAATCTAGTAGCTCCGTTGGTACATTGTCTACGCCCTGCCTTTTCCATTTCTCCAATATGTTGGGGAGATCTATCCCTTCCCTTTCCATGATGTCCATGAGATTAGGATCTTCCGTTCCTACCTCTCTTGGAGTCATTTCYGCGTCTCCGTCTGCCTCCTGCATGGGGGTGTTGGCATCTATTGTTTCTCCGTCCATAGGAGTTGCGCTACCCCCCTGTCCCATCTTCTTTCTTGGGCTATCTGTGTACTCATTTGTTTCTCGTTCCCTGGCTTCTTGAGCTTTTKCCCTTTCCTTTCCTCTTTCTTCCCCTTTGTTGGTATTGTCCCGTCCTTCTATTYTATTCCTGGCCTCCAGATTGCTCCTTGTTATGGTTTTACTTTGTTTCTGTGGTTCGGCTTTATAAACCCATCCTGCTGTGGTTTGGTGTTTTCTGCTTCTTGTTTTTTTATGAGAGGACATTCTCTGGTTACGTGTCCATGTTCATGACATCTTCTGCATCTGAAGGGGATTTGCTCGTAGTCAATGTTTTGTATCCATTCCTCGTCCTTGAATTCCAGGCTTATGGCTTCTGGGAGTGCCCCCGACACATCCATCTCTATGCAGATTCTTGCATAGGATGTATATCTCCCTTTTAGGGTTGCTTCTGATGTCTTCACGTATTTTCCTAGTTTTTTCCCTATTGCTTCGAAGGTGGAAGGTAACTAGTAATCTAACAGCAACGAGTAAAGTCTTATCGAGACAGGTACATTTTTGAAAGTTTCTTTCTCTAGGGAGAAGTTTTTCTTCCATGGTCGCATGTACAGTCCTGTTGAGGCGTGGAAGTATGCCCCCCCCTCAAAGACCTTATCCCTATCTTCCAGGTTCATGAATACTACTGTGAAGAAGCCTTTCGAGCCCAGGTGGAGTTCCACTTCTCCGCTTATCTTCCATTGATATTTAATCTAGTTGCACAACGTTCTTTCTGTGGTCCACAAACCCATAAACTTTTAGATTAGCGCATGCGTCTTCATATGGTCCTTGTAGAGTTGCGTTTGCGGATCTTCCAGTATTACCTTGGGTATTAGTGTTGTTTTTGGTTTACATGGGTTGCGCCCTTCTTCCCCATTGGGGTTGGCCATTTCTTGCGCAACATTTTGATTTTCTCTCGCTTCTTCCCCCATGCGATCGCTTTTTCCCTAGTTGCTTTCCTGACTCTTTTCCAGTTCTGGTCCCGAGGTGCTTGTCATTGGTGCCTTGAAACCTATGCCTCGTGGGCCTTTCCCCTTGTCTACCACTACCTGCTTGTATGAGGGGGTTCCATTACCGCCCCCTTTGGTACTCATGCTGTCCTCTGCTGTGGCCGCGATTGCCAAACCCTAGCTTGCAGTTGCTCCAGACCCTCCGACGATTTTCATATTCAAACCTAAAGTTAATAATGTGAATGTAGTTTAAAAAAAACATTGCAAGGTTTTATTAAGATTTTTGAAGGATATTGTAGAGTTGATAGAAAGAGTAGGAAATAAGAGCCATGGGAAGCAAAAATGCTCACCCTTGATAGAACCAACATATATAATTGATGAAAAAACCCAAATTGTGGCAGTAATTGTGTTTAACCCACTAGAGGAAGAGTAAGAAGGCATCATAGAGGTATAAAACAAGAAACCCCTAGGAGAGAAGTCCATAGTAGAAATGTTTGTGACACCCATAACTGGAAAAAACCTTGTAAAAGACATACTTGAAGGAGAAAATCTATGTGCGTTAGAAGTGCAACAATGGAAAATATTTTACATAGTAGACAAAATCAAATGTAGACACAACACAAAGAAAAGCATACCAAACTCCGACACCCTGCACACAACCAACAAAAGTGCCAAACCAGGGCACACAATGGACATTGAAAAATAGAGGTATTTTTTTTCATTTTTTTTTTTCAATATTAGCATATTAATAAATAGTGGACAAAATCTAAGGCAAACACAACACAAAGAGAAGCATATGAAACTTCAATGCCTTGCATACAACTAACAAAAGTGCCAAACTAGGGCACACAATCGACATGGAAAAATAGTGTTTTTTTTTCTTTCAATATTAGCATATTAATTAAAAGTGTTTTTTTGATGAAGCCCCTATATAGAAATCGAGTGGATGAAACTTCCATACTTGAAAATGTTTAAACTTAATTGCACCTATTATGTAAAAACTTTTTGGGGATAATAAGTGAGGTTGAGTGAAAACTCATTTAATAAGACAAAATAAGAATGCCAAAATACAAATGATAAAGCTAAATCCATTATGTGACTTACTATATCTTACTCTAAGTTTCACTACATCGTCATTTTAAAACAATCAAAATAAACTTGAGATGGATTAAATGGATTGTTTGGTTCAAAAGGGTTGAACACCAACTCTACATGAAATAACTATTTTTTTAGCTTCAAAATAGCTAGTGGACTAACTATGTCAAGTCTTTTAAATGATCTAAGATTTTTGATAAAGCACTTGTAAAAATAGGTGTAAAGGTTAACGAAGAAAATGCAAAAGTTGTGCCATTAAACAATTTACCCTTGAATTATAACATTGTGCCATTCACACTCAACCATTTGACTTTGTAATCCTTAGAGACTATGACATATGAAGAGGAAAATACTCAAGAAAATTTTCTTCTTATTAAAATTGAAGGTGAAGGCACCCTCTTATCTCAACTCCCATTTTTATCTTTTAGCTTTATTTGTCTTCAGGGCATCTAGATTGGTAATGCCTTAATATGTTACATCAAAAGTTACTTCTAGACAATGGACTACATTTTAGGCGGTGAATTACGCAAGGTGGCACTTGAGAGAGTCCATTACCTCACCATTGGGTTATGGAAAAAATTACATTCAACCTTTCCCACACCAAGGTCCTTGTAATATGCCCAAAAAATGTTAGACAAAATAACATTTTTGTAGAGAAGAAAAGATGCCCTAATAGATGTTGTAGTGTATAAAAACACGCCCTAGCACACCTATGAAAAAAGATGCCTTAATAACCATGAGAAGACATGGATAGAGAGATCCCCTAGTTAGACGTTATGAATGAGATAAATTTGCCCCATTGATATGTTAGATGGTAGAGTAGCCCATAATAAGTTTGGTACAAATGATGGTAGACCAACCCATAATAAGTTTGGCAGAAACGCTTAGAAAATGTAGATGTGCGGTAATGTGGTGTCCAATAAAAACATCCATAATTACACCTAGAAAAGTTCAAGGTTCTTTAAAAAAGTAAAATTGAAAGAGTACAAAATGTTTTATGTATGAGTGGTCTTGCCAAGCAATGCAAAGTTGTTCATGAGAGAGTTAATGGTAAAATTGAAAATTATGGGATGCAACTATATGCTTGGAAATATCCAAGGTGTGCATGGGCCTTCGAGAATAGAGTATGGAAGTTAAAACTTGAGAATTATATCTGAGTTTTTCGTCACATGCAATGTTGTGGTTGATATGGTTGAAATTACTTAGTTATTGAAATATTGGGTTTAATGTTTGATTTTTTTGGAGTTTTAACCATAAGAGAGTTTTCAAACATAGTCCCAACTCAATGGTGGTAACTTTCCTTTTTAGAATTATCTATTCTAACATCATTGCAACATAAATTTTTTGTACACACAAAAGTGAAACTATACATAAAACTTTGTTTTCCCTAAAAAATAAATAAATGTTAATTGATGTTGCCCCTGCAAAAAAGCATTTTGTCCAATGAAAATATCTAATTAGAAAGATACATAAGTTGATTGTTTGATGGAGAATAATATAAGAGTTTTACCTTCAACATCTTGAAGATCATAGCAATCCAGCAAAACATCATGAATGCCTAATGAATAATGAGAGTAGTGTTCTACCTTTGGTATACCATAGACCTAGTTGGTTCATGTAAAAAACTAGTATCATAACACTTCACCGAAGCATCGTGAATGCCTAATGAATAATGAGAGTAGTGTTTTACCTTTGGTACACCAGAGACCTAGGTGGTTCTTGTAGAAAACTAGTAGGCATCGCAATTGGTTACCTCGGAGTTGACACATATGCTATCTTTAGATTTTCTAGTTTTTAGTTGTGTTTGTCCTTTGTAAAAGACTTGAATTTTAAAAGTCTAGATTCTTGTGTTAAGATAGGGGGTAATAATAGGAGAGTTATTTTTGTGACAAGGGGGAGTGTAAGAGGGAGTAATAATAGGAGAGTATTATTTTTGAGAAAAAGGGAGTAAGGTGGTTCTTTGACTCGTGCGGTGAATAACCTCAGAAAAGAACCTCTGCGGTGAATAACCTCAGAAAAGAACCTCTGCGGTGAATAACCTCTCTTCTCTGTTTGCGAAGAACCTCTGCGGTGAAGAACCCCTCTCAGTGTTTGCAGACCTCTTGAACAGAGAATTAATCCGAGTCCGGAGCTTTTGAAATTCTTATATTGTTCCAGACAGTCAAGTTATATACATTTGAACTCCTGCGGTGAACCCTTGTGGTGAATACGAGCCTCTGCGCTGGCTGTTTACACTTAAATTTCTGTGGTGAATATTTAATTTCGACGGTGAACCCTGGAATACGAACCTGCGGTCTGCGTATTGCTGTGGCGGACTACGGCGAGTTCTGCGGTGATTTTCTGGTTTATGGCGGACTGAGCTCGAAGGCGGATTGAATCCAGAAGCGGCTCTTTGATTGATGTCGCGTTGAAATATATTTGAGCTCCATTCTGGTTGGTTGCTGCTAGTCAAACCCTACAGTAAATCAGGTGCACAAGTGCCTTCTGCAACTCTTATTTATTTCCTTTGCTTTTCAATATGAGCACTTTACCAGACCAAATGATACGGTACCCGCAATTTTTTTTGAGGTCAGTTCTACCTTTTGTGCATGCCATTACTCGAATGCGGCCTTGTGCCGGCCGGAATGAGTGAATTATTGTTTCTCTCCTAGTAGTGAGTGCCATACCTGAAGTCCCTAGTTGAGAGATGAATTGGCCAGTCCTCCCTCTGCCCTTGAACTCCGGAAGGCACATTATGTGTGAGGGACTCTGGCTCGATATATTGCTTGCTCTTTCAAGTGATAATGGTGATCATCGGTGGGTGGTTAAAGTGATCCGAGCCTATTCCATCCGAGCGTTCAGATCCACGGAATTCGTTATTTGCTTAAGGGGATTTCTCGATAACTGCAGTCCGAGTTAAACTATATCTATCGTATCTTCACTTTCTCCATTTATTTGTATGGAGATGGGGCTAGTGAGCTGGGGCCAGCATCTGAAGTCAATATGGTATGGCTTCAATACACTATACTTTACTTCCATACACTAGCGAGCACTTCAATACACTATACTTCACTTCCATACTCTAGCGAGCACTTCAATACAGTAGTCTAGTGACCTAGGGTCGGCATATTCTTGTGCGTCACTACAACATCTGAAGTCCTTACAACAATTCACCATAGATACCAAAACCTCTTAAGGGGAGGCCTAGCAAAGTAACCCTGGATAATTTGTATGAACATTATGGGGATGCCTAGCAAAGTAACTCTTGGAAGGATTCTATCACCGCTTTAAGTTCTTCTTTGGTTGCTTCTGCTATAATATCTTCCTTTTGCTCTTGATTGGTGAACCTAGGGAAATAGGTGGTGATTTTGATTATATCTTCAATATTTTCCCTATGAAGCTTTGATGACCTCCCGACCTATTTGTCCCGCAAGTGCAGAGTTTCACGATGACTCTGCTGCAACTACAATACTCGAGTTGCTCCAAATTTTCACTCGCGTCCTAAATCCTCCCTTTTACAGAGTATTGGAAACTCTGTTATCATTTTAGGTTTCAACTCAGACTGCTCTCGATTTCTGCCCTCGGCCTTATAGTTACAATTAACAGAGTTTCATTTGTTCTGTTCATGCACTAGCCCGCTCATTGGTATCAAAATTCTCGACGTACAATTTCTCCTATCTGCACCTATGTTTCAGATTGACAGGCGTTTAAATCTTTAATGCTCACTATCCAGGTGCTAATCCTCTTCACGATCAATTGTTAGAAGTTAGAAACATGYGCTTAGAACCAAAGCAYCTTTCTTGTCTCACGTTAAGCTCCTCTATCTCWATGCGGGGCCATAGGCTATAACCACACACCAAAACTCCACTYGCCGACTCCTTTAACACTGACATTTGTTACCCTAACCATGAGACCAAGCGTTATAACCTCGCGCTTAATGTCGTCGTCGCTCTTTCTTTATCGACAATTTGCCTGCTGCAGAACTTTTCTTGATGGTTTCGCCTCGACRTACCAGTTTCCGATCTTCCATGTGACCACCCGTTGTGACTAGGGTTTAGGTTGTCGATTGCTACGACGTCGTCGTCGACAATTTTATATCGGAAACACAACCTAATATTTAGTAGTCCCGATTCGATGAAACTGGACCCCACATTAAAACCTCCGCTCCAATAGCGTATTGCCACGAGTCTTCTCTTCGAACCGTCGATCTATCTGACTCTGAATTAATCTCCGCAGTTCATTGGAGTCTTACTTCTGTTGTGCCTTCCGACGGTTAGAATACTGTCACGTCTCCCTTTTTAGAACCGTTGATCTATTCCACTCCGAATAGATCACAATTGTTGATTGGTGTTGTTTTATCAAAGTTCCTCTAGTTTATAGACTCCAACGATCTCACTCTGAATACTAATAAGCTGCCTCCACGTGTCACTTTCGTAGCTGTTGATCTGGCTACTTCGAATTCATCTGGACCGTTGGTCGGATCTTTTCTCTCTTCTGCTTAGCCTAATCACATGCCACTGCGTGTTTGCCTCTTAACCGTTGATCTGGTCGCTCCTTTGATCAATCCTCGTCGTTGATCGAACTTACCCTCATCAGAGTTTTCTCTAGTTATACACTTCGACGTCTATGCTCTGAAAGACTTAAACAAATCTCTATCGTCGATCCCAAGGATGATCAAGGGTCAGGATCGCTTCTAGGCTTCAAGACTTGAACAAGTCCGAAAAGTTATGATTTTCAGCCGTTGATCCTTTCAGTAGTGATCAACGATGATCCTTTACTTCGTTGATCTAATTTGATGGCGTGAATCTCGAGAGAAATTCATGGCCACGATTAATTCCTTATCTTGATCTGACAACCACTGTTCTTCCTCGTTTGCAAAGCGTTCTTTCTCTGTACTTTGAAGGTGTTCGACTCGACTTTCGATTCACTTGCATACAACAAAAAATTTACCTCTGGCTCATCCTCGATCTTAGACAATTTCAAACTGTCAACTCGGTCTCTATCTATCTAATAGATCCGATTCATCGATCCTTCTTGGAATCGATGGTTTCATTACACNACTTTCGATTCACTTGCATACAACAAAAAATTTACCTCTGGCTCATCCTCGATCTTAGACAATTTCAAACTGTCAACTCGGTCTCTATCTATCTAATAGATCCGATTCATCGATCCTTCTTGGAATCGATGGTTTCATTACACAATCGAACCCCAAGACCTGCAACACACTTCTGCAGAGTCCAATCTGGACTTTAATTACTCAACATAGGAACACCAATACAATAGAAAGACACCCAATCTTATACAACACAAGAGCTCATAAACACACACAACATTCTATTAATGAATCTCTGTACATAAATTTACATAAGGCCTTTTGCCTTCTTGGCCTAATTTACATTCGATTGGCCTCTATTTGGCCTTTTGGCCACACTTGGCCTCTTTCACACTCTCCCTATCTTATCTCTGTCTTTGCCTATGCACCTCTATTGCCCATAGGCTTACATATTTACTTACAAAGGATTCTGATACCAGAATTGGTTCAGATCCACAAAATCCTCACTCAATAAATCTCTAGGATACTTTAGATCCACAAAATCCTCAACTATCTCTCACAATTCTCGAGATCTTCTCAATAAGGCGGATTCGATTACATTCACATAAATTTCAATTCAACAACTCTATCCTATTGAATTCTTCTAGAACATAGGAATTTTACAATAATTCAAGACCCCCTAGGTCTAGTCAAACAAGTTGTTTTGGAGGCAAAAATGCTCCTGCATCAAGTTCTTGATATATCTTCTAGAAGTGGGCTACCCCAAGCTCTGCAATTTATTGGAACCTTATGACCTTTGTGCCATCCTCCTTTTTCATCTCCCTTTGTTAACCCTCAGATTGGATTGGGCAACTGAAGGGTTAATGTCTAGCTTGATTTTATCAGACAAGTGGTTCTACGAGTGCATTCAGGGTTTCCTATGGTTCAACAACTTCCTTGCTTTGAGTTTCATGATATTCCGAGGACTTGCTATTTTTAATAGCTATCCTATTTTTTAGGAGCTGGAGTTTTGGGGCCTGCATGGCAAAGCGAGTTATGTATTTTTTGTCCTTGCGAGCTCACAATTCCGATGAGCCCTTTTTCACTGACATGCAAGATGTTTTGTGAAATTGCTATTTTTAGCAGTCAGGGCAATGAGGCTTGCATGTCAAAAGAGAGCACATATTTGGGTTCATTATAGATATATGAGTCTAATGAAACCATCTTCATTGACATGTGAGGCAATGATATTTTTAGCAGTGTCTACTTTTAGATGTGTTATTGATAGTAAGTGTTGTCATCACTGTTATATTAACATTCCTATTAACATTCCGAGACTCCTTATTTAGGACCTTAGTTTTTAAACTGGAACGATTTGTTATCAGACCGCCGAACCGGCCGAGCGGATGACTGGCCGAGTCAAACCGGCCTAGTGACCGGTTTGGTATCGAACCGGTTGAGTTGAAGCCAGTTCGATACCAAACCGGTCGAACCAGACAGTTCCATGCCTGCCTGGCCGGTTGGATGCTGGATGCACCCGCGCACTAAGAAAGCTTAAAAATCTAAAAATTGAAACATATGCTGATGTGGGTACCCCTCTATGCTGAATGCTCCCTCAAGGATGACTGTTTGACCATGTCAAGGGGGTTTAACATGCCAACTATCCTAAACCCAGATTTAGAGCTCTCCAAAAACAAACTTACAACTGCCCCTCCTAAAGATAACCACTCTACTCAACAAAAGGCTAAGGCGTTCCATACTCTGTTGCCCTGTGTCTTGGATTGTGAACATATGATGGAAGATGCACATAGGCCAACCAGTGCTACAGGAAATGTCTCCAAACAGTGCTGGCAATCTACTATAAAAGTGCACCTTGCGCTGTAACTGATGGAGACAACAGCATGCTGCCATTGCTGATTTTATGGCTGTCATAAGGGTATTCAGATTAATCCAAATTCTGAGTATGATAGGCCTTCACTCCAGCTGCCAGCATCCTGAAAATGCATAACCTCCTACTCAAAACCGTACTGAAATGGAGCTAAACTTGCAGATTTAGGGGCCTTGTCCTTTTGCCTAAGCCAGTGTTACCATATTATCTTACCTTATTTCTTTGTTTGTAGCTAAGGTAGTAGATTAGTAGATTGTAGTTGTTGCATGTTTTATGGACTGTAGAGGCCATTTAGAGCCTCATTGAGTACATATTTTGTTGCTGATATGTATTGCACTCGGTGCCATTTTGATATATACACCCTTACATGGTATATAAATGAGCAAACTTTGCATATTTTGTCTCAAATAGTTTGGAATCATGGTTTGAAAGCTTGAAAATAAATTTTTTCATTAAAATTTAATTATTTAATGTATTTTTATTGACCTGAGTCGTTGAAATCAAACTGGTCTGAGTTGATCTGGTTCCGGTTCAATGTCCGAGTTGATAGGTGATCGAGTCGATGTCCAGTTCCGGTTTTAAAAAGTATGTTTAGGATGTGGCATTGCTATTTTTGGCATTTATATTTTAGCAGGTGGAGGGGCAATGTCATGGTTCCAATGTGTAGTGCTAGATTGGTTGTTGGATTCTGGTTTGGATGGGATTTGTGGTTCAATTTCGGCTTAATCATCATTAGGTGGAAGTTGCATCATGATTGGACATGTGGCATTTGAATATAGTTGTCAGAGCGCTCATGCAAGATGGTTGGTTTGTGATGTTGCATGTATGGCACCATCTAGATGGAGCAAGTCTCCTTTTCCAGTTATGTTTAGTACTCCTTGGAGGTTTGAGTTGACTTGATGGACATGCATGTTGCTTTTTGAGAAAATTCAAATTGGAAATCATAAAATAGAGGTTTACATGCATGAGGAGTTCGCTTGCCTTAAAGGAGGCCTTGCATGCACATGTGTAGGCCTAAATTTTCCAAATCCTAAGATTAGGTAGTGTGCCTTGCTTAGAGAAGATCCATGTTATCTTATTGCACTCCACCTTTTGATAACTTGATCCCTAAACCCTCCTATTTTCAGCTAGAACATGTGCCATAAAAGCCTGATCTCCACATCTTGCATGTGAATAATTTATTGAACTATCTATTTAGAAATATAGCTCGGATAGGAGCTTCCGCACATGTTTAGTGTGAATGTGCGAGAAGTAGTTTGAGATATTTTATATTTTCGAAAAGTAATTCTATTTTGTAATTCACATTAGTAAAAAAGTGAAAAGTCTTATATTTAGTTGTTGAGTCTAAAAAATGTATTTCATTCATGCATGACTTAGGTTAGGAGTAATCTCAAAAATAGATTAGGGTTTTGGTCTCAGCTAAAAGTATAAAGATAGGTCAAGATAGAGGGTTTATCATAGTTGAGTAGGTTGAGCAATTGAGAGAGAGAGAGCGCAGGGATTCGGGAAAGAGGCGTTTTTGAGTAGCAAGTAGAGGCCGTAGAGGGTGTCGTATGGATCCATACAACCGCACAGAAGTCCATACAGTCGCACGGATAGGTATATATAGCTGTACAAGATCAGTTCATCGTGATTTATTAACTGTGCAGCTTCTGGTTTTTAACAGACTGTGGAGGTTTCCTTGTAAGTTTTTCAAAGGAACGAAAAGTTGATTTGAAGGAGAAATTACAATGTTCCACCAAGTCTCCGAGACGGGGGGACGCGGGTGCGAGGAGATGCATAGGGGGGACGTGTGGAAGCACCCCCAAATTTTAGGGATTTTAGGGAAATGGCGGACGTGGGGACGTCACATATATAATATAAAAAAATTAAAAATATAAAATATAAAATTTTAAAAATAAAAATAATAATAATAAAATTTCAACAATAACAATTCAATGTTCATCCCATGCAAATTCATTAGTAAATACTAAAATACTAAATTAGTAAATTGAAAATTCAAATTTGTAAATGATATAAACTATTAAACATGATTCAAAATTCGAATTCAAATTCAGTAATGATATACATTGATTCATAAATCATAAATGAAAGTTGAAACTAGAATAGTAAAATAATAAATATTGATACATTGATTTAAAAATTAAATTCATCATTCTAGAATCTAATTAATTAGTACTAAGCAAAATACTAAATAGTAAATACTAAAGTCTGAAATAGTAAGTTGGAATTACTCAAACTCAAAATTTAAAATAGTAACGAGTCAAGGTCTTAGGTCATGAGTATCTAGAGTAAAGACTCAAAAGTTAAAACTGAAAAAACAATGAACATAGAAAATAATTTTTAAACTGACCATCATGGAGTCAATCTCATAGACCGATCTTTTACATTCATCTCTCGCATGGAGTCAATTTTTAAAATTTAATTGCGTTTTAATTATTTAGCTTTTAAAATTTAATAAATTAATTGTGTTTTAACTTTTATCCTTTTTTTATATATAGATTTGTTTTTTAATTTTTGCTTTTTTAAATTAAAATTTTTGTTTTTTAAGCCTCATTAAGCAAAAAAAATCGGGGGGACGCCCAGGAGTCCCCTTTTCAGGGATACTCATCCCCCACCTTGGGGAGTTGTGTCCCCCCGTGATTACTCGCGTCTCCCCAAAAAGGGGACGTGGGGTAACATCCCCCCCGTCCTGGAGACGTAGGAAACATGGGCAACGCGACCCCCACCCTGGGGGATGCGTCCCCGTGGAGCACTGAGAAATTACCTGTGTATGTGTGAAACCATTTTATGCTTTTGCTATTTAATTTCCAGCTATTGTGTGGTTGACGCTATGGTTTGAATTTAATTTCTACATTAATTAAATTCAATAATTTGCTTGTTTAATTGAGATCATAAGGATATTAGTCATCTAGGCTTGGAATTTTTACATGGTATTAGAGTTATTTCTCTGATTGAGATTCTCAGGGATTTGCAGTAGTTTATCAATTCCATGGAAGCAACAACAGTTAGAGGGTTTCACCTAATTTTTCAGATTTGGGAGTTTGTGAAGTAGATCTCAAATATGGCATCAACTAACGTCAGGTTTGAGGATAGATTGGATGGTGCCTCGAATTTCTTATCATGGAAAGTGAGGGTTACACTCTTACTAGAAGAGAATGATCTCTGGGATATTGTCAAGGATGTTTTGACTCTGCCTACAGATCGACAACAGTTGGTAGCTCATAAGAGGAGGGAAGTGAAGGCCAAGCAGTTTGAGTATCACCTGATCCCTCATATTGTTGGAGTTTTAGTAGCTTCAAAAGATATTGTTATTGTATTTGACCAAGACAAAACCCTAAAGAATATTGTTAGATTATATTTGTTAAGTCGGCCCTATTGTGCCTTGAGACGCAAAATGTAAAATAGAAAGATAAAGTGTCAGATCGGCCCAGACCAAATTTTAGGTTGGCCAACTGTTATTTATAAGAGAGGCCAATGCCTCATTTGAACACACAACACTAGCTTTGTAGCTAAGAGGAGAAGTGTGCAAGTCTGAGAGGGAGACGCTACTACAGCTAGGAGGTGACGTTGTGGAGGATCTTGGTCTATTTCTCGGGTATATCTTGGTTATGTGGTGCGCTACTCTTCCCTAATCAAGGGTATGAGAAGGATCTTCTTCTTTGTTAGTTCTCTCTTGGAGAGAGGCATTGTTCTTGGTTGTTGAATCTATATTGAGGAAGTTTGTTGGGTTTCTCTCCTAGAGGGCTTTCCCAGGGTAAACCTGGTGTATGTTGTGGATGTTATTCTTTCAGTGATCCTTTATATGTAGTTATTGTGCTAATCGTTTTAAAGTAAAAGAGCACTAATTTAGTTAACTGTTTGAGACGAAAATTCAACACGGTATCAAAGCGGGCCTAAAAGAAGGCATTTTCATAGCACAAAAGAACTCGTTGGAGAAGCTAAGAGCATAGGAAGACTCCTCTAACCCTAGTGCACCTCTCCCTGTGGTTAGATTCTCAGTTTGACAGAGTTTTCTAAACTGCAACTGGTGTTGCAACCGCATAAACCTTAAAAGGTGATGTCACCCACATTGCTGAAGGACGTTGGGCAAAGTGAGAGCACTAGGGAACTCGCCTTGAGAGGGGACACATCCCTCAGAGCAGAATTCCAAAATTCAAATTTTGAAAAATTAGGGTTTCCTCATAAACCCTAGTCTTGGCAGCTGTAGAATGGAAGCTAGAACTGATCAGATTGGCATAACACTCTCTGGTAAGCACAAAACCTTTCTTTGAAAAGTTTTATCTCCTTATTGTATTGTTCAAGCACAGGATGGCACCCAGTACCAAGCTTGATGAGAAGCTTGAAGGCACTGACAATTTCCGAGCATGGAAGTATAGAGTAATGATCATTCCAGAAGAGAATGATCTGGAAGATTTTGTAAAAGAAGAAGTCCCAGAACCTGATGAAGATGAGGCCAAAGCAAAGTATAAGAAGAAGACTTAGGGGACACGTTGAAGAGAATACTTGTCATCTTGAGTGAAGGAGACTCGGAAGAAAAGCAACAACACTCATTCTTGAGGACAAGACTCCAGGTTCCAGGTTTGATTGATTAAATTGACAAGATTCAAATTTGCACATATCAAGTTTGATAACTGCTACACTACAAGTAAACCCTATAGTTGTGATAGCAATCTTTGAAAAGTTCTATTATTGTTAGATACAATGAATACTTGGTAGCATGTGAGCATTATTGATATAAATGCTTGTTGTAACTAACATCTCCTCTAGGAGAAACTTCTTGTTTTGTTTCTAGGTTACCACAGAGGAATGATTGATCACAACAGTAGAAGAGTGTTGTTCTCATTTCTTATTATTGTATTTCTTATTTTTGGTTTCTTGTGACAATTGTTTTCGCTATTGTTTTTATTATTATTATAAAGAGTATTATTCTTGTCTACTGTTTCTCCCTTGTTATTCTTGTTCCGGGCAAGTCACAGGTGATAACCTTGAAGGGAGCTATAGTGACGGTTGCAGGAGGCAACATATTAGATAGTCTCTAGTTTGAGACATGAAGCAGACTATCCAGATAAGAAGTTGTATACATGACCGTATACATCCATGTACCGAAGAAGAAAAAGAGTCAGTAGAGCCAGAAGGGCCTACCCAGAATCAATGCAGTAACCAAGAAGAGACCAGTGTGGTCTCGTGTCACTTTGCAGGATGCAAATATATATGGCATTGGTGAGCCATATCAGAGGGAGCAGATGGCTTCGAAGATTATATAGACTCAAAGGGAGTCAAGCTTTAGAGGGAGCATGGAGACTTAGAGTGAGCCCGATCTCAGAGAGGATCAGATGGGAAAAAGAGACGTCTTCCGGTACTGATAGACAAATGCTGTGAGTTGAGAAGACTAGATCGTAGCTTCAGAGACTTCTAGGAGATGTGAAATCTCCTGGGAAGATTCCCTTGTTTTAGTGACAGAGGAGGAAGCCAGTCAGAAGGACTAGGATATGGATTTTTCCTTGAGACCAAAAGGGAAGTCAGTGGTGACTTCCAAGATTGATCTACCAGATCAAGCATGTTGCGGATAACAGTATAAAGATGTACAAAGCTTGACTTGTGGCCAGAAGATTCTCCCAGCAAGAGGGAGAAGATTATGACGAGATACTTGCTCCAGTAATCATAAGAAGTGTACATAGAGCAACCACAGGATACATGAGAAGGAGTCTCATGTCCGCAGATTGAAGAAAGCTTTGTACGGGCTTAAGCAGACACCCAGGGCAAGATATGTTGGATAGACAGTTTCCTGATGAGCTTGGGTTTCACCAAGAGTACAACAGATTTTGACCTTTACTTTAAGGTTGTGGATGGTGAACCTATGATATTGCAACTATACATGGATGATCTGTTTCTGACAGGAAACGAAAATCTCATCGCTGAGAGTAAGAGGAACCTTGCTGCAGAGTTCGAGATGAAGGACCTAGGCATGATGCATTACTTCTTAGGTCTTGAGGTATGACAAAGATCGGATGAGATTTTCCTTAATCAAGGAAAATATGCAGTGGAGATCCTGAAGAGGTTCGGGATGTTGGACTGTAAGGCCATATCTACATCGATGGTGGCGAACTTGAAATTGTCGTGTGATACAATTTCAGAGACAATGGATGCCACCATATACATGCAGATGATTGGTTCGTTAATGTACTTGACGAACACGAGGGCATATATATGTTTTGCGATGAACACATCGAGTTAGTATATGGTTGAGCCTAGACAGGTTCACCTGATTACGACAAAACATGTTATGAGGTACCTGAAGGGTGCAATTGATTATGGACTCAGATATATCTCGGATCGTGAGATAAGATTGCAGGGCTACACAGATTCAGATTGGGTAGATAGTGTCATAGACCGGAAGAGTACATATGGATGTTGCTTCAGTTTGGGATCCGCTGTGATCTCGTGGCTCAGTAAGAAGCAAACTTGTGTGGTGCTCAGTTCTGCAGAGGCAGAGTATGTAACAACGTGTTCAACTTGTGGTGAAGCAGTGTGGCTTTGGAAACTGATTACAGGATTGTTTGATCTCGAATTGGAGGTGACCTGTATCTTTTGTGACATTGTCAGAGACAAGCTTGGTGTGGTCCAGAAGGATTTCCCCTTGTGAGAGGGAGTGATGCGTTCCCCAGTAGCGGGAAGTGATGTGTTCCCCAGTAGTGGGAAGTGATCCCCGATAGAGGGAAGTGATGAGATCCCCAGTAGTGGGAGCTACTCCAACGCAGGATGGTATGCTACCCCAGCGCAGGTTGGTACTCCAACGCAGGCTGGTATGCTACCCCAACGCAGGTTTGTACTCCAACGCAGGCTAGTATGCTACCCCAACGCAGGTTGGTACTCCAATGCAGGCTGGTATGCTACCCCAGCGCAGGTTGGTATGCTACTACAACGCAGGCTGGTATGTTAACCTCGATGCAGGTGGGTATGCTACTCCAACGCAGACTGGTATGCTACTCCAGTAAAAGTGCAGAACTACCTATGATATATAGATCCGTGATTGACAACGAGACAATGATCAGGTGTACAGAACTGTAGAAGCAGTGATGATGATCGTGACAAGAAGAATACCTTCCTTGCTAAGAGGGAGTGTTGGAGTTTGAGTAGCTTCTGTTGGAACACATATATTTTTCAAATACTCCTGATATCAAAGCTTTTGAAGCCGCCAACTTTTTAAACAACGAAACGCTAATGATAAACCTCAAATATCGGTTTTCGGGGTTTCGCAGATCTAACAGTCCAACATGTCGAAGCTCTCAATGCCCCGACGTGCGAAATAACGAAGTTGGGTTAAGCTTAATCATGATCATCGAAGCATTAAAGAGTGATTATCACTAATTTGATACATCGCGCCTTCACGAGTCGGGAGTCACGCCTCGAGCAACCTTCGAATGTCTCGATATGCGAAGTTGCGAAAGTGACTTAAGATAAACCTGGTTAATTACATGACTAACGATAATTAACGATAATTAATTGTTATCGCGACTTCGCGATTCAACAGTTTTGCCTTAAACAACAACTTATAACCCCGATACTCGAGGTTGCGAAATTTCCAAACTAATCACAATTAATAAAAAACTTAAGCCTGATTAAAGTTAATTAATCAAATCGCAATTTCACAAATTCGGGGTTCATAGCTTGAGACTAAGAGTAAAATCACCCGAGACTACGAATTCCGAAAAAATATTAAGAACTAATCACGATTACTTAAAGGTTTGAGCTGGATTAATTAATATCTTAAACAACCTTTTACCTTGTAAAACTTACGGGCGAAAATTAAATACTTCTACGATTCTCCCAAGTCACAAAATATCAAGCATTTATAAGCAGAGTAGAGAAATGATTGGAAATAAGATCTTGCTTTATCTCCAAATCTTTCTATTAAAAGAATTAAACGCTGTGTTAGCAAGGACCCACGTAGACTAGAGTGCTCAATATGAAAGGATTTCTGTCACTAGTTGAATTTCATTCTAGTTTTCATGGAGTCAGCTTAGCCAGATAACCATTGTTTGTGTTTTCATCCTCTGTGACAGGAAATATAATTTTGAGATTCTATATCATGGCTCCACTGAAAGCACCCAAAACAACTAGTGAAAGTTCAGGCCAAGGTTCATATATTCTTTCTGATACCTCGCCTAGAAACATCGACGTAGTCAAAACATGGACACATGTTTTCAACACATTGCAATACGAGCTGGTAAACTGCCTAGACGACTCGAGTGACAATGAAAAAGAAGACTTGTATAGCAAATACAAGGTTGTTGCTCAGTCAGAGATGCACAAGGTAGCAACAAGGCCACGACTCTTTCCCTATTATGATATGATCCGATGGGCACTGGATCATGTAGATATCTCGACTAGAACATTATTCAATTCTCAGAAGGTGGTTGTTGGGACATTTCGGCCAGAGCATCTACATGCGATGTACAAACTGTCTCCCACACCAAACTTTACTTACAATGCCGAATTCTTAGAGGGTTTCAAAAAGAAAGAATGTGAGCAGTTTGGAAAAATCTTATCTAACCTGATCAAGGATTGGTGCTCACGCCTTGAAAAGTTCAGAGCTGATTCTAATGGTATATACACAATCTCATCATTACAGCCACAGTTCATGTATATAGCGATGATGGTGTGTAGACTTTATGGGAAAGAGAATACTGCACATTTCTATCTCCCATGGGTATTGCTTATCCACACAGTAGCAGAGGGATACTCTTTCGACTGGGCCAAAATGTTGTCAGACAGTCTGGCCAGTCAAATTACAGAATATTGGACACAAAAGGGGAGTGGGAAAGCAACTTCGTTTTACATGTCTGCTTACATTATGGACGCCATTTGCTTCATGACACCTTTTCCATTAATGAGCTGGAGCTGGACTCCAAATAACGCAGAGCCTATTCATGTGTACCACTCAAAACTTTGGGAAGATAAAGCCAAAGACTTCGTCTATGAGATTTTCAACTGGGTAATGGTATCAATGCATGTCGTTATCTTCGGCCACCCACCTCCTAGGATTTCAGATAAAATCGTGGCCAACTTAGGTAGCGTGGCAGACTGGTACATAGAAGAACAGTTCTCTTATATTAGGGTTTTCGACTGTTCTGTTCCCCCATATGCCCTGCCGCTATTCTTACTAGATAGGTTAGTATGTCGCGAGGTTGCCAGGCAAACAGTACTCGGCGGAATCAACAAATAACTCAAAGGAGTTTAGAAAAAGGTATGGCCATCTTTTCCCTTACACATTGGTACATTTTCTTTATTGGATTTCGGCCATTCGAAAGTGGAGGCCACGACCTTAGAGGAAATGAAACTAGTAGACATTGAATTCAAGAAGCATGACCCTAATAAGGTCGTGGGTAACCACATGGCAAGTTGTGGCCTGAAAAGATACGAGCACGAAGATTCTCCTCATGACGAGATTTTTCGAGGAGCGAGATCCTACTTAGAAGTTTTAAGTCAGGTTCGAGCTCTGCTGCCCGAAGGGATGATCAAATTTTACAAATTTCAGGAACACCAGAGAAGTGGCCTCCCCAAAGTTTTGCAGGGCAAAGTCTCAACACCTCTAGGTATACAGCAAACAAAAGCCAAAGGTTCAACAGACACAAGCCCTGGCAAACAAGAAACTCAGGGGAACACAGAGGAAACTGAGACCTCGAACCAGGAAACCGAGATCCCAAGCCAAGAAGAAAGACCCCCAGAGACAGATACACCAGGTAAACAAGTCAAGGATCAAACATAGATACCCTCAGAAGGGGTAGGAGACACACCATTGTCTACATCAAATGAACTGGTCACAGACGCTGCCATAAAACAAACATCCACAGAAATCGACAGTCCCATTCCATCAGTCACACCCTTACAATCTACCAAGGGGAACCCCGATGCAGGAACAATATTCAAAGAAGATCTAACACCTATCTCTGTAGAAGAGTTACCTCCTAGCGATTTCTTTTTTAGCAAGAAAAGGAAAGCAGTGGTGAAGCGAGAAACGCACCAAAGGGTGGGTGCAGCGGCCAAAAGATATAGAGTATTAACTGATGGAGAAGCCTTAGAAGAGGTAGAATTCGCCGAAGAGGTAGTAGGAACATTGGGGGCTTATGCAACATCCAACCAATATTCAGTCGGGACCTTGAAGGAACCGTTGAGACAAAAGGCCTGTTAATTAGCAAATTATAGACTCAGATAGCGGCTGTAGAGACGAATGCCAGGAATGAGGCATACATAGACCTTGAACAAGCCAGAGTAGCTGACCAACATGAAATCGAACAACTCAAATCCAATCTCGAGCAAATGCACCAGTCGGCTCAAATAAGCCAAACACAGGCCAATCGACAAGACGAGTTAATAAAACAATTGCAATCCAAATTAAATTCTACTGAAAGCCAGGTCATAGATATAACGGTATTCCAAACTCAAGCCATGGAAATACGAAAGAAGATAGAAGCAACTCAACAGGGTCTACTTTCTAAAGTAGAAATCATCTAGAATCATTTTCAGATGATAGATCAAGCGCTAAATAATATCACCTTAAGAGAAAGAGAAGACAAGGCGGCTCGGGGTGCTTTCCAAGAGGCTATTATAGCGACAACGAAAGAGGAAATGGTCATCGCTTCCAGATTATCCATTCTAGAGCAAACCAGAGGTAACATCCTGCTAAAGGCATGGGAGCAAAATATATCAGAGAACAGGAAAATGGCTAAAGAGGTGAGAGATTCTTGTGAAGAAACATTTGGCCTAATAAATAAAAAATTGTTAGATCTTGATAAGGAAAGTAGCTCTAGAACGTTGGGCAAAATTAACATAGTCAAACATCTGCTAGATATCAAGGAAAATGTGGAAAGAGACCAAGTTGAACTATCTCAGATAAGACAGGTCAATATTGCCCAAGTAGATAAATGGTTAATAAAGCCAAACCTACAATTACTGTCTATCATCATAGAAGATAGGCAAATAGGAGAAAGATTGCCACAACTGGAAAAGAAGTGTTACATTTTCGAGGTAAATGACCAAACAAAACCTTCCAAGTTGATAACTCAGTTGGTAGAGAAGTGTATCAATTGTATTGAATAGGGAAAAGGGAACACTTCTAGAGGCCAGTAATACAGTTGTTCATTACTACCTTATTTTAGAGCTAGAAGACAAAGAAAGGAAAACGCCCTGCCAACATGAGAGAAGACAAGGAATAACGAAGTGAAGTGTTTCACCTTCTCATTTGTAACCGAAACCTTTAGAATGATAGAATTTCAAATGCTTAAATCTTGTATAAATATACATTTTGAGAAAGGACCAAAGGGCTGCTTTTTGCCGATTGTAAAGGAGAAGACTCTCTTTATTGAGAATTAATACAAATGCAGGCCAGAGATTCTACATCTCGTCTATTCTGAGTTATGTGTTCTTTTGTCTTTCCATATTCCAACATACTTTCATATATATTTCTTTGATGAATGGTTAAACCACAATTTAGTACAACATCTACTGTGATTATATTTCACTTAGTAATCTGATAACAAACATATTTTCCTCTGTATTTACTGTTAACAAATACAAGGCCTGCATGTTATTTAGATACTATATTTTATACTTCATTGAAGGTTACATCATTTCACTTTCTTCTTCTGTTACAAAGTAAGATTCCTTAGTAATTGATGCCTTGCTTTGATTAGCAGCTTTATGTTTTCTTTCAATTCATTCAATATTTCAAATTTAACTTAGATGCGAGAAACAACCTCTGAGCTGTTATAATATTAATTCGATTTAAAGAACTTTTCTCTTATAATTTCGGTGGTAAGAGGCGAACATTGAAACCTTTCCTCATTTCCTGATGCCTGACATTATACTTGAAGCCTTGGTATAAACTCAGGAACAACAGCTTCGAAAGATATTCTTATTGTATTTGACCAAGACAAGACCCTAAAGAATATTATATTATACTTGTTAAGTCGACCCTATTGTGCCTCAGTAAAAGTCGGCCCTATTGTGCCTTGACAAACAAAATGTTAAATAGAAAGATAAAGTGTCAGGTCGGCCCAGACCAAATTTTAGGCCGGCCAACTGTTATTTATAAGAGAGGCCAACGCCTCATTTGAACACACAACACTAGCTTTGTAGCTAAGAGGAGAAGTGCGCAAGACTTAGAGGGAGAAACCACTGGAGCTAGGAGGTGACGTTGTGGAGGATTTTGGTCTATTTCTCGGGTATATCTTGGTTATGTGGTGCACTACTCTTCCCTAGTCAAGGGTATGAGAAGGATCTTTTTCTTTGTTAGTTCTCTCTTGGAGCGAGACATTGTTCTTGGTTGTTGAATCTATATTGAGGAAGTTTGCTGGGTTTCTCCCCTAGAGGGTTTTCCCAGGGTAAATCTTGTGTATGCTGTGGGTGTTATTCTTTCAGTGATCCTTTATATGCAATTATTGTGCTAATCGTTTAAAAGTAAAAGAGCACTAATCTAGCTAACTGTTTGAGACAAAATTCAACACATATATCCAAGAAGAAGATAGTGAAGAAGATGTTAGATGCTCTGGTAAGTCTCTACTAGAGTGGAAACATAAATAGGAAGATGATCTTGCGGAACAAACTCAAATCCATAGAGATGACTAGATCAGGCTCAGTCACTAGTTATCTTATGAAAGTCACACATGTTTGTGATTAACTTGTAGCAATTGGGGAGAAGGTTGCAAATGAAGAGCTAGTGAACATGGCACAGAAAGGATTCCCAACTTCATGGGAACCATTTGTCAAAGGTATTTGTGCCCAAGAGAACCTTCTTAACTTTGAGAGTTGATGGGATGATTGTTTCCAAGAGGAGACTTGGATGGAGTTAAAGGCTAACAAGAAGGGTGGTGATGAACACTTATCTCTATTTTGTTAGTCAAATAAGGGAAGAGGTAAAGGACCTAGCAAGGGTAAGTGAAAAAATGAGGAGTCAACCTCATAGCCAAGAAAGAAAGACTTCAGTAAAATCAAGTGCCTCATTTGTCGTAAGCATGGTCATTATGCATCACAATGTCCAAAGAAGAAGGGTAAAGGGAAGCAGCAACAAAAGCATGTAGTGGCCTCTGGAGAAACCTAGCTGAAGGAGTTTGCTACCGAGTTTGAGAAGGATTTCTTGTGGGTATCTTTCCTTTCTACCAACATGATTCCAAGGAATGCGTGGTATGTGGACAGTGGGGCACCTTGACATATGACATCAACTTGGCAGTTATTTGCTAGTCTAAAGAAGCAGGACTTAGGAGCACAGGTTGAGCTTGGTGATGATGCCAAGTACCCAGTAGCAGGAGTTGGTACTATTCCCTTCCAGCTCGAGTCAGGTAATTCTTTAGATTTTGATGATGTCTTGTTTGTACTAGGTCTCACGAAGAACTTGCTTTTAGTTTCAGTTATGGAGGATTTAGCTTTGCAGTGGAGTTCAAGAACCAGCAAGTCCTCATCAGACTGAAGATCTAGCCCAGTTACAACACCGGTAATAGGGGTTAGAGAAGGTAATTTGTACAGGTTGTAGGGTGAACTTGTTTGAGCCCTGGTGCATAATAGTGACAACTTGTGCGAGTTGTGGCACAAGAGGATGGGGCACCTGGATCACAGTGCATTGCCTATTCTGAGGGAGATAGTCACAGGTCTTCCAGAGTTCAGTACTGAGCAACATGGTGTATGCAGAGGGTGCACAGTTGGCAAGCATGCTAACTCTGTTTTTTCAAGCAGTGAACATAGGTCTATAAGGTGAAGAAATTTGAGGCTCTTTAAAGCTGCTATAGGTCTGATTATTTGGAGTTTTCAAAGGTCACTAACAGGCCTGTTTCCCCACAATTTTATGGCTGCCTTTTTAGACTGATGTTATGCTCATTTATGCTGTTGTTATAAGGATTATTTTTGGAAAAAGTTTGCTGTCTAGAATTAGTTTTTAACATTCATAAAACATGAAATACACTTCTGATCTTTTCCACTTAAAAATGCTGATAATAAATAATGCAAACCACATAAAATTATTCAAGGATTTTTGGTCAACATGACCTTGGAAAAACCCTGAAGGGGAAAACCAGTGAAGAGGAATTTATTATGGAGTTCTTAAGAAAAAAATTACAGCAGAAATTACAAGTATGCTACAGCCAACTTATCTCAAGTTTGTCTGCCTATTTCTCCTTGGAATTTGTGCCTGCAAGTCCTTGAAGTTTGCACCCTCTTCTCCTTGCAAATCGTGCCCTTTTTGTAGCTGCAAGTGTGCCCTCTTCCACAACAATAAGTGTGCCCTGATTCCAAGAGCAAGTGCGCCCTTCTTGCTTGATCTAGTGCGCCCTCCTTGATTTATGCGCCCTCTTCTCAAGTGCACCCCTCTTTCCTTCTTCTCCTCTTCAACTCACCCTCACAAGTGAACAATGCACCCTCTTCCTCCTTCTCTTTGCTTTAGCATCCTCATTAGGCTAACCTAGGAACCAATGGCTAGGATTAGATCTTAGCCAACCAAGATCAAGGGTGGAGATTAGATCTCCCCCTTTACTTAAGTTCCCTAAGTCACTTTATGTTAATAAAGTCACTTTATGATTAATGAGCTCATAAAGTCACTTTGACTTTATAACATAAAGTAAAGTGAGGGAGGGGTACTTTTCCCCCTTTAGTGTTAGGCACATCAATAACACTAGGGGACCACTTCCCAAGGTATCAAAACTCAACACTCCCTCTTATTGAGGAAAGTGTTCTTCACCACTCCCATCTTGTCCCTGAAGTAGACATGCTTGCCCCTTGGCAAAGACTTCGTGAGAATATCAATAATTTGCTCATCAATAGATATGTACTCAAGCTGAACTGCTCCTCTCTAAACCCAAGCACAGATGAAGTGGTATCCAATCTCTATGTGCTTGACCTGTCGTGAAGGATTGGATTCTCAGAGAGTTTGATACCACTCTGATTATCATAGTGAATCATTGTAGGCCTCAACTCATGACCAAATAGACCAACCAATAACTTGCGCAGCCAAAAAGCTTCGTAACGGGCTTGACTCGCTGCCATATACTTTGCCTTAGTAGAGTTTAGTGCCGCTGACCTCTGTTTTCGGCTGAACCAGGAAACATCTGCTGATCCCAACCCAAAACAACACCCCGAAGTGTTCTTCTTGTCAACTGCACATCCTGCTCAGTCTGAGTTTGTATAGCCAATCACCCTGACCCCATCCCTTTGACATAGTCCAAACCATACTCCACTGACTCTTCTATGTAGCTCAAAACATGTTTTGCTGCTATCAAGTGCACTCTCCTAGGCTCCATATATTGATTGAGATTGTTCACAACAAAACAAATATCTGGTCTAGTGTTGACCAGATACATCAATGAACCAACCAATTGGCGATATCTCGTGGCATCCACCAACTCATACTTACAAGCACTAAGCTTCCTCCAGTTGGTGACCATAGGTGTCGACATGGGTCTATAATCCTCCATCTGAAATTTGCTCAGAATATTCTTTGCATACTTCCCCTGTCCTAGAAAGACGTGCCCATCCTCTTGCCAAACCTCCATGCCCAAGCAATAATGCATCAGTCCTATGTCTTTCATCTCAAACTCTGAAGCAAGACCCCTCTTGCAATCAACTATAAGCTCCTCCCCTCCAGTGTTAAACAAGTCATCGACATATAGGATAAGAATGAGAGTATCCTCTCCACAGACAATGTAATAGAGATTCAGATCTGCCTCACTCTTCTCAAAGCCCATCTGTAGCAAGTAAGAGTCAATCCTGGAATACGAAGCTCGTGGAGCTTGCTTCAGACCATACAATGCCTTTTTCAAGAGGCACACGTGGGACTCTCTCCCAAACACCTCGAATCCCTGTGGCTGCTCAATGTATACCTTCTCCTCTATAAGACCATTAAAAAATGTTGTCTTCACATCCATCTGATGGATCTTCCAACCCATCCCTGCTGCAATGGCCATGATACTGCCAATGGAAGTGTTATCACACAATCTGAACTTTTCCAAAGCCCAAGGCAAGTGAATGCAAGATTGGCGTAACATGGGGTGACCTATCATTGTCACCTTAATAGGGAACCCCTTTTTGTTTAGGAGTATATCAAAGTTACCCCAGGGGAGACGTCCCCAGTGACTTAAAGGGTTGATAAGACTAAGGCAAGGATGCAAGAAAACCCCCCTCTAACTAGTCACTCAAGTCAAAAGGTTCTTAAGGTCTTTAAGGGATGAAGCAATGGTAAAAATGTAGTGTACCTGCCCATAACAAGACAACAAAGAAAATATGGCAACTTTCAAGTTCAAAATATGATGTTAGTGCTTCTTAAGACCATGAATCTTCAAAAAATAGGCTAGTTGATATAGCTGCAAAAAACATGCCTTGAAATTACTTGAAAAAGACAAGAAAATGTAGCTTTAACTAGGCTGAATGATAATTAATTGTCGCAAACAAATTTGGCAATGTCTAACTAGCATTTAATGTCACTTATGCATAGAATTTGCTGCAGTTAGATGGCTGTAGCAATCTTTTGCAACAACAACAAATTCTAGTGCTCAAAATTGCAAGGAAACACATGTAAACTTAACATTTATCTAGTAGATTGACTGACAATTATCACAAGCAATTTCTGAGTGAGCTAGGTGCAAGTTATGTAGGTGAATGCAACAAATTAACATGAATTAGTATGGCTGTAGCAACGATTTGCAACAATAGCAAGTTAGTTAATGAATTAGTCTAGTTAGGGGTTAGTAGAAGTTAGCAAAAACTTTAAGGAAAAGAGCTCGAGTGTTTAATCAATCCTTCAATAAGAGAGAGGCTAGAACTAGTGCCTTCTAGGGCTTATGGAGTCGAGTGGACGACTTTTTCTAAGGCTGCAAATCAATTTTGATAGTGCACAAAAGTCCAAGAGAAATGCATAGGAGAAGTAGTAACTTAAGTCCCCCTATGCATTTTCCTCAAGAAAATAAGATACTAGGGTGTAGGTCAAAACCTTAGAGTGCTAGGAAACTAGGGCTCTAGGGTTTCACTAGTTATTAGATCAATTCAATGAAAAGCTTGGCAAATAGAAAGTAAGAAAGTAGCAATTTAATTTCCTTACTTCAAGCATTAGGCATATCATGCAATTTCATAATCTTGTATGAGCAAATAAAACCATACATAAACCATTCAATACATGACAAAAAATGCATATTTTACCTACTTGCACCAAGAATAATCATGAAATACCATGCAAGATCACCATAAAAGCTTCCAAGATTGATCACTTGCAGCCAATAGCCCTTCTAGGGCGAAAATTTCAGACCTCTCCTTTTGTATGAGGAGTTGTGATGATAAAAATGAATGTACTTTATGTTTATTTATAAAAACCCGGTGACCTTTAATTAATTTCAGGTCAAATAAAGGCAGACCTGACCAATTTACAAATAAATTCAAATTAGACAAATAAAATTAATTAGCATCTAAAAACACTTGCAAGGGTGACGTCATGCCCTGCTAGGGTGATGTTGAACCCCTAAGGTGGAACGTTGTGCTCCAGATGTTGAACGCTTCGCCTCCAAAGGCCTTGGATTATGCCCACATGTGCCAACTAGTTCACAACGTCCCTCAAAATGCAAAACCTAGCTCTGGATGACGTGCAGGGTCATGATGGTGATGTCATGGGCTCTCAAAGGTCAACGTCCAGGTGGAAAAGCAAGATCCCCTTGGGTCTAGGTCTGCCAGGGTGCCTCCAAGGTGACATCCGTCTTTCTTCCTAGTGCAAATCTCCGATGTCTTCTTGCCTCTGGCTGGGGTTACAACATCCATCTGTGGGCTTTCAGCCCCATGAAGGTCCGAGCTAATCATTCCCCCATGTGTACTTGTCCATCGGGCAAGGTCTTACAACAACAAGAAGTACACCCTCCAGGGGTTCATAAGTCACAGGGATCATAACATGTAAATCACATCCAATAATTAAATTACCCAAACATGTGCATCAAACCCCCCTTTACCCAGACAAATGCTCAAAGATGTTATGTAATCTAACAAGTTAGGTTTGGAGAAGGTCACAGGGTGTCCTATTGGGCTAATCCTCCTTAAGTTTGGGGTGTTTCCCAGGTGAGAACCAATCCAGGTCATGTAAGTGTATGAGGTGGCGTGGGGTAGTGTTTGGGCATGGGGTGCAGTGATACCATGGAAATGTAAATCTTACCTGTGGGTGCCTTTGTAGAGGGCGAGCTGCACCTTGTCATAGATGTCATTGTTTCCTAGTTCGTTCATTGCCTTTTATTCTTAACTTCATTGCTTTTAATCTTTTGTTTTTATGCTTCAAGGGAAGAGTTGAGGGACACTGTTCTGGCTTGGTGACCAGAGGTGACAGCGTTATCCACAAACATTTCACGAAGATGAGAAGGCTGGCTTGTGATGAGACCCCCTTTCTCTTGGCTATGCCACCAAGAGCTACTACCCCGGTTTGGTGACCAGATAGATGGTAGTGTCATACCGCTACATGCCCATGGTCATAATAGGTCGGCTCATGATGAGACCTTCCATCCACCAACTAATACCTTGAGTGTTTATTTATCTTATGGGTTCCCTTTTCTTACTAAGAAGCTTTTTACTACTTTCTCGGGAATCCCTAGGCGAAGCATCTCAAAGGTTTTTATCTTTGGCTTTTAACTCTTACCAACTACTTTTACCCTCCGAGACTTTAGCTCCTTCTTCCCACAAGGCAAGGTACAACCCTTCCTAGTGTGGCAAATCCCAATGCCCGAACAAAGGTACAGGGGAAATGAGAGAAATAAAGATGGAAAGTGGTAAGTATGGAGGGAATGGATGATTACCTTTCATAGATCCACCCAATGGCAACCCATCCTAAAGGGAGATCAACTTACCAGGGCATCATGTCACCCTTCCAGGTATGAACAAGTTAAAGAGCATAATTTCCAAGCAAACGTTATGAAATGAAGGAGAATTCGATGCAACATATTCAAGTGCTTCAATAATCAAAGTGACACATACCAAGATACCCGAACTCATTACCTCATGGAGCAAGACTTACTGCTACTTCAGGACTAGGCTGGTGGGATGGATACTGCTGCTGCTGATAAATGGGCTGCATTGGAGAAAAGAGGGGCCCTCTGGGGCCATGCTCAAGTCATCCGGATCTCGACACTCCATGTCTATGTTGAAATTACTAAGACAACTGAGAGGGGGGGG